>CM056056.1:52307119-52549590 GCA_029574335.1 Rana kukunoris | reverse complement strand
AAGTGTGGCTGCGATTGGTGTTTGTCAGGCGTTAAAAGACCAGACAAAAGGAAATGTTAAAGGACATGCCTACCCAACAAGCAGAAGAGTTTTCTGACATTCCCAGAGCTCTGTGTTTTGCTGTAGATGCTATAAAAGATTCCATCCAGCAGGCCTCTCGTTTATCACTATTTTTGGTGCACATGAGAAGGCTCTTATGGTTGAAGAACTGGGCGGCGGAGCCCCCATGCAAAAAGCTTCTGGCAGGGTTTCCCTTCCATGGAGGACGACTCTTCGGAGAGGATCTGGATAAATATATTCAGACTATTTCAAATGGCAAGAGTACCCTTTTACCGGTCAAAAAGACATTCCGGGTCCTACATTTAAAAGGCAGCTTTTCCTGTCTCGGGGCCCTCAAATTCCAGGCAGTATCGACGGCCGCCTGCACGATCCAACGTTAACAGTAGATCGCAGGGACAGGCCCCTGGGGGTAAGAGGCCATGGTATCGCAAGCCGACAAAGACAGCCCCTAAGTCTGCCTTATGAAGGGGCGCCCCCACTCTCGCGGTGGGGGGAAGGCTTCGTTTCTTCTCAGAAGTTTGGGAAGCCAAGATCCCCGACAAATGGGTCGGGCATCTGTAACCACAGGCTACAGACTGGAGTTTCTAAGGTATCCTCCGCCTCATTTTCAAGAATCAAGGCTACCAAGGGATCCAGCAAGGAAGGCCTCAATGCTGGCAGCTTTGGATCACCTGCTTTGCCAGGACGTAATAATAGAGGTGCCAGCCCAAGAGCAAGGGCTAGGTTTCTATTCCAATCTCTTTGTCATACCAAAGCCCAACGGCGATGTCAGGCCAATCTTGGACCTAAAGAGGTTAAACGGTTACCTAAGGGTTCGTTCCTTCCGGATGGAATCCATCCGGTCAGCAGCCGCCGCGCTTCAGAAGGACGATTTTCTGGCCTCCATAGACATAAAGGATGCTTACCTTCATGTACCAATCTTTCAGTCGCATCAAAGATTTTTACGCTTCGCGGTGGGGCAGCGACACTTCCAATTCAGGGCGCTCCCCTTCGGGCTGGCCACGGCCCCCCGGGTATTCACGAAGATCCTAGCCCCAGTTCTGGCCAATTTAAGGATCCAGGGGGTCACAGTCCTAGCATACTTGGACGACCTTTTAATCATAGATCACTCACGGCCGGGTCTGCAAAAGGCAGTAAACCTCACGGTTCGGTACCTCGAAGAATTCGGCTGGGTCCTAAACCGGGGAAAGTCAGCGTTCCAGCCTACAAAGCAGTTGGAATACCTCGGCATGAGGTTAGACACAGAACAGCAAAGGGTGTTCCTGCCCCTGGTAAAGATCGAGGCTATCAAGGGGTTGGTTCAGTTGGTTCTAAACAAGAAAAAAACCAACTATTCGCCTGTGTATGCGAGTTACTAGGCAAGCTAGTGGCCACGTTCGAGGCAGTACCATACGCTCAGATCCACACTCGCGTCCTACAGGCAGCCATTCTAGCAGCCTGGGGCAAGAGGGCACATGCCTTAGAGTCCCCTTTGACGCTATCATCAAGGGTCCGACAAAGCCTGGCCTGGTGGTTGAACCCCCAGAATCTTCTAAAGGGAAAATCCTTCAGCCCTGTTGTCTGGAAGGTAGTTACCACAGACGCCAGCCTGGCAGGCTGGGGGGCGGTCTTCGAGGGGTTCTCTCGCCAGGGAACTTGGGTGAAAGCAGAGAGGCAGCTCCCCATCAATATCTTGGAGATCAGAGCTGCTCGCCTAGCCCTTCTGGCATGGACCTCCAGATTAAAGGGGTTCCCGGTGAGAAATCCAGTCAGACAATGCCACGGCGGTGGCATACATAAACCACCAAGGGGGAACCAGGAGTCAGGCCGCTCAGAGGGAGGTGAGCTTGATTTTTCAGTGGGCAGAGGTTCATGTACCCTGCATTTCAGCGATATTCATTCCCGGAGTGGACAACCTGCAGGCAGACTTCTTAAGTCGCCAGAGTCTGTTGCCAGGGGAGTGGTCTCTGCATCCCCAGGTCTTTCAGACAATCTGCCAGAGGTGGGGAATGCCAGACGTAGATATAATGGCATCCAGGTTCAACAAGAAACTAGACAGGTTCGTGTCTCGAGCGAGGGATCCTATGGCCTGCGGAACCGATGCGTTGGTTTGCCCTTGGCATCAATTCAAACTTCTATATGCATTCCCTCCGCTACAGTTACTCCCTCGCCTGTTGCGCAAGATCAGAGTGGAGCACAAGCCAGTCATTCTAGTAGCTCCGGCTTGGCCCCGGAGGACTTGGTACTCACTAGTCCTGAAGATGGCAGTGGGAGACCCTTGGACTCTTCCTCTACAACCAGACCTACTCTCACAAGGCCCGATCCTCCACCCTACATTACCGCGTCTAAATTTGACGGCCTGGAGGCTGAATCCCTGATTCTCAGGGGTAGAGGTCTGTCTAGGCAGGTAATTCCTACCCTGATTAGGGCTAGAAAGCCGGTCTCCAGGGTGATTTATTACAGGGTGTGGAGGAACTACGTAGGCTGGTGTGAATCCAAAAGATGGAATTCCCGCAAATATACTATTGATAGGGTGTTAAGTTTTCTCCAGCTAGGAGTGGATAAAGGCCTGGCACTAAGCACAATCAAGGGACAGATCTCAGCTCTGTCAGTGTGGTTTCAGAGGCCGCTGGCACCCACTCGCTGGTAAAAGACCTTCTTACAGGGGGTCTTGCGTATTAATCCTCCTGTCAAGTCACCAATTTGTCCATGGGACTTAAATCTTGTCCTGTCCACTTACAGAAACACCCTTTGAGCCGTTGGCTGAGATTCCTTTAGTCTTACTGACAAGAAAGTTGGTTTTCTTGGTCGCCATAGTTTCGGCCAGGAGAGTGTCAGAATTAGCAGCCTTATCGTGTAAGGAACCATATCTCGTTCTGCATAAGGACAGGGCAGTTCTCCGGCCCCATCCTTCCTTTCTACCAAAGGTTATATCCAAATTTCACTTGAACCAGGATTTGGTACTTCCATCCTTCTTTCCAAAACCCACATCTAGAAAGGAGGGGTTGCTGCATACCTTGGATATTGTCCGGGCCATGAAGGCCTATCTTAAAGCTACAGAAAGATCCGGAAAACAGATGTGTTATTCGTTCTACCAGATGGCCCCAAGAAGGGGCAGGCAGCTGCAAAATCCACCATCTCGAGATGGATTAGACAATTAATCATTCAAGCCTACGGTTTGAAGAGGTTGCCTCCTCCTTTGTCGGTAAAGGCCCATTCTACCAGGGCCATGGGCGCCTCCTGGGCAGCACACCATCAGATCTCTATGGCTCAGATATGCAAGGCAGCGACGTGGTCATCAGTCCACACGTTTACAAAGTTTTATCAACTAGACGTGAGAAGGAATGCGGATTCTGCCTTTGGACAGGCAGTACTACAGGCTGCAGTTTGAGATCCTCGGGATCAGAAGCACCCTTGGTTGTAAAAAGAAAAAAAAAAAAAAAAAAAAGAAAAGTTTTTTCTTGACTAAGTTGGAATTATTATTATTATTTGAGTTTACCTCTAAATTGAATCCTTCTTTGGAAGATGTCTCCCTCCCCTCATTAAAGCATTGCTTTCGGACATCCCACATAGTAATGAATATGCCGCTCTGTGTCCCGTGATGTACGAGAAAGAAAAAGGGATTTTTTAAATACAGCTTACCTGTAAAAATCTTTTCCTTGGAGTACATCACGGGACACAGAGCTCCCACCCCTCTTTTGGGTGACCATTTTGGGAGGCATACTGCTTCTTGCTACAAAACTGAGGGACTCCCTCTAGGGGAGGGGGTTATATAGGGAGGGGACTTCCTGTTTGAGATTGCCAGTGTCCACACCTGAAGGTACTCCATATAACCCACATAGTAATGAATATGCCGCTCTGTGTCCCGTGATGTACTCCAAGAAAAGGATTTTACAGGTAAGCTGTATTTAAAAATCCCTTTTTTTTCCTTTACAACCCCTTTAAAGCATTTGTTAAACCCCCTCGCCCCCCCCCCCCCAAAAAAAATATTGATCTTGTTTCTTTAACCACTTCAATACTTGGCCTTTTCACCCCCCTTTCTGCCCAATCCAATTTTCATGCTTTCAGCGCTGTCACTCTTTGAATGACAATTGCGCGGTCATACAACACTGTACCCCAATGAAATGTTGATAATTTTTTTTCTCACAAATAGAGCTTTCTTTTGGTGGTATTTGATCACCTCTTGCAGTTATTTTTTGCACTATAAACAAAAACAGAGCATCAATTTTGAAAAAAAAAGCACAATATTTTTTACTTTTTGCTATAATAAATATCCTAATTTATAAAAAAATAAATAAAAATGTTTTCCCTCAGTTTAGGCCAACATGTATCCTTCTACATATTTTTCGTTAAAAAAAAATCGCAATAAGTGTATATCGATTAGTTTGCACAAAAGTTATAGTGTCTACAAAATAGGGGATAGATTTATGACATTTTTGTTTTACTAGTAATGGCGACGATCTGCGAGATCTAGTCTCTAAATACCAACCTAATCGTTCTCTTCGTTCTTCTCAAGACCTCCTACTCTCTAGCTCTCTCATCACCTTCTCCCATGCTCGTCTCCAGGACTTTTCCAAAGCCTCTCCAAGCCTATGGACCTCCTTACCCCAATCTATCCGTCTATCTCCTACTCTATTAGCTTTTAGAGGATCCCTGAAAACCCTTCTATTTAGAGAAGCCTAGCCTACCCACACCTAACAACTGTACTTTCATTTGATTCCATATGATCATCCCCCACAGCTAACTACTCTTTGTTCCACTTGACCCCTTCTTCTAGATTGTAAGCTCTAACGAGCAGGGCCCTCTGATGCCTCCTGTATTGATTTGTATTGTGAGTGTACTGTCTTCCCTGATGTAAAGCGCTGCGCAAACTGTTGGCGCTATATAAATCCTGTATAATAATAATAATATATAACAGTATTTTACAAGTGTCTTTTGTAAAAATGTAATTTCCTGACCACTAAGACAAAATAGTAGCAGGCACAGAAAGCGTATTAAAAACCACAGGATGAAAACGTTATCTTTATAATAAAGTTATGACTGATGCATTTAAATGCTCTTCTTTATAGGGTTGTGTCCAGAATGCTCCTACAAACTGAATTTCCATCACAAGTAAGTTGCCCATATCACTTATTCATCAAGTTAAATGCAAACAGTGATATTTCTGTAGCAGTATTTCATAGGTTATCATAAGGTTGTAATGTTTAAACATAAAGGGCCTTGTTCAGTAATCAATGCTCATTCATTCTGCTCAAATCACACTGATACAAGATATGTTCTGCCTGGCTGCTATGGGTTAACATAAATTAAAATAAACCTATAACAAGGAGGTTGCCGTTATCGGTCTCTAGTTCCCAAGCTGGCCCTCTTCAGTCCACTACAGTAGATAAACCTAAAATGTGTATGCAAATAAGGACCTCTGACATCACCAATCTACATACTTGTTCTGAGAAATATTGATGCCAATTAAAGGCAACTAGTATTTTCAAAGGTTGTCGGGTGTGACAGTCTCCATATTTCTCTTATGAAATGATTATTGTAAGAGAAAGAACATGTTAATAAACAGTGGCCATTCCATAAGGGGGGCAGTGGCGTCAGCCCCTAATCGCCATGCGGGACACTGGATGCATAGACTTCCAGGAGTTTTTACTTATTTTTGAAGCACGATTAGAGCCTGAGGCTTCAAAAAGGTTGGGCTTGAGGCACAGAGCACTGCACTGTGACATTAGCAAATTAACATTTGCTATTGTCTTCCTGCTTCTCCTCCAGGCCAATCAGGAAAGGAAGTGGGTCTTAAGACTGGATTGGCTGGGAGGAGAAGCTGGGGAAGCCACATGTGACCTGGATGGGCTAAGTGCAGACTTGGCAGGGGGGGTTGTTTGCCGCCCCCGCAAAAAATGGAGCACCAGCCGCCGCTAATGCTGAATAAGACGAGATGGTTTCTGAAGTTAACACTGATGCGATTTGACATGTCAAATCGGCGGCATGTACCGGCAATTGTCGGCAATGGCACCGTCCTAATCGGTCTGACGCCGCATCTGCGGCAATGCACCGATTTCAAAAAGTAGTTTCTGTAAAACTTTTTGCGATTTCGGCCCGCGATTTACATTGACATCTGCACAGATGTCTCTGTAATCACGACCAAATTCGGGACTGACAAGCGGGAGTGAAATCCTGCGAGTTCATCCCGCAGCCCAGTGTGAACCTGGGCTTAAAGTGTTACCTTAAAGCCTAAGTTTAGTCCAAATGAGAAAAATCAGTACAAGGGATGTTCCTGATAATTTAATGTGTCCCTTGTGCAGCCGTCTCCTGGTTACCTTGCAATCTTCATCCTCTGACCCCCTACCCTACTCTGTAATCTTCCAATGTGATGTGGTGTAGGTTAATAGAACCTAGAGGGAGCAGAAAGAGGGACTCATGAAGCATGCCCGCTCTTCCTGTCCAGCTCTTCCATTCATAGATTACATTTCATAGAAGCTGTAATACTGCTATCATAAATAAAGCTTTTAAATAAGTCAAATATTGAGATTAACTGGTTCAACCTGCTGCTTCCTTTAACCTGTTGCCATCTGCTTAACACATGTTAGATCTCAAAATGGTAGGGCTCATAATCATGTGACCACGGTGACAACCAATCACAGTGGTCTCATGGTCACTGATCCTTCCTGCCCTCCGTGCAGACAGACGCTATTAAGGGGCTTCTAGGCAGGAAGAGGTTAAAGCCTAATTGTACCCTCAGTTTAAATCTGCTCAATACATTCCAGGCGTATCAAAGCAAAAAGGTGTTCAATGTGTTTCAGTTTGTTTTCTTTGTAAAGCAGCCACAGCTTGAGTAGAAAAACCCGTCCTCTTCTACCAGTTGCAGAGTGGGACCCTTGCCCTCTGTGGAAATCGGTTATATTATCGCAGAGGGGAGCCCCTGATAAATACTGCTTTCACACAGAGAGCAAGGGTCCCACTCTGCAGTAAGCTGGCACCAGACAGGCTTTTCTACTCAAGCTGTGGCTGCTTTAGAAAACAATAAACATTGAACATCTTTTTGTTTTGATGCACCTGGGATATACTTGGCTAATATAATTTGAGGGTTTTGTTGGGCTTTACACAATTGGCAGTCCAACCATCCAAATACGTACTTGATTCTAGAATCTGACCAGCTGCTGCCTTACTGCTGGAAAGTAGGGTTGTCCCGATACCACTTTTTTGAGACCGAGTACAAGTAACGATACTTGTTTTCAAGTACTCGTCGATACCGATACTTTTTTTTAATGTCATGTGACAGTGGCAGTTTTATTTTATTTTTTTTACTTTTACAGTGATTTTTTTTTTTAGGGGGGCAGGGTGGATTGTCCGTGTGTCTTTTTTATTATTATTTACATTTTATTTAATTTTTTTTTTTTTATATTTATTGCAATTTTTTTTTTAACCAACCCTGTTGGGGGGTCTTTGGAGAGATGTCAAGGGTCTCTTAACAGACCCCTGACATCTCCCCTTTAAGACAGAGAAAGGGACTAGGGACACCGGTCCCTTTCTCAGCAGCCTCAGCTGAAATGAATGGAGAGGCTCCTCTCCATTCATAAACTGAAGCATCGTAATCACAGGTTACGATGCTCAGTTAAATAAATGGATGGAGTCAGTGATCATTTCCGTTCATTCGGAAAAGGTAGGAGCCGGGTTTATCGGCTCCTACCTCTGCTCTCCCCCCTGACAGATTGAGGGGGGAGAGCGGACTGCACGGGGGGGGGGGGGGAGAGCGGACTGCACAGGGGGGGGGGGGGGGGGAGAGCGGACTGCACAAGGGGGGAGAGCGGACTGCACAGGGGGGGAGAGCGGACTGCACAGGGGGGGGGAGCGGACTGCACAGGGGAGGGAGAGAGCGGCATGAACGGGGGAGAGAAGACTGCACGGGGGGAAAGACAGCAGGGGGAAAGACAGCAACTCCCTTGCCTGCCCAGGTATCGGATTAGGCATTGGAGCATTTCCCCCGAGTACAAGTACTCGGGGGAAATGCTCGGTATCGGTGCTAGTATCGGTATCGGGACATCCCTACTGGAAAGAATGAAAGAACTTTCGGTCTTCCATTAATTAGAGAAGAAAGTGTCACTGAAATGAAAAGTTGGATTCCATGGGGTCAGGTTCTAGGAAGGTTCCAAGGGGATTGGACTGCCAATTTTTTTTATATCATAAGCAAGAGGGTTTGCAGGACATATTTAACTTTGTTCACTTTAAAATTACACAAAAATAATGTATTGGTGGCATTTTTTTTTTCTTACCTCTGCTGAATCTCCAAAGCCGAATTGGTGCACCAGGTGCAGTCTGTAATTATTTTCAGACTGATTATAAACTGCGGCAGTGGTGAAGCTTTTGCCTATAGCAGGGATCTTCAAACTACGGCCCTCCAGTTGTTCAGAAACTACAATTCCCATCATGCCTAGTCATGTCTGCGAATGTCAGATTTTTACAATGCCTCATGGGAAATGTAGTTCCAACACAGCTGGAGGGCCATAGTTTGAGGACCCATGGCCTATAGCAACCACACACTTCAAATTTTGTTGCAATATGTTATAAAACTGCTTCAGTGTGACTAAAGGAACTCAAATCTTTTGTAACACAGATATGTGGATAAGCCCTGAAACTCTCCGGTGTTGCCATACACCTTCTCCAGCAGTTCTTTGGCACTGCGTTACTATCCCTGTTACACCTTATATCTAATTTAGCGATAGCATCATCTTTGTATAAAAACCTGTATGTCATCGGTATCCCATTACCCCCATAGGAGAAAAGAGGTCCAACCAAAGGCCAAGATAAGGAAGGCTTCAGAAGATACAGGAGAGCCTTCTGGAAAGAAGTCTAAGCGCTCTCACAAGAAGAGAAAAGGTAAAGGTAACGTGAAATTATTAACGCTAGCTGTTTTTTGTGTTTATAAAGGTATCTTTCCTCAGCTGTTAAAGCAAAGCCAGTTCACTAAAGTTCCAAAAAAGGGTTTGGTTGGGTTGTTACCAGATCAAAGGAAGTTCCTAGGTCTTGAGAATGTGGAGAACTATAGAATTAGTAGTATCAGTACAGGAATTTAGGCTACCCCCAAATTAATATTCCCTTTCCACTGAGGGACCTTGGGTGAAAACTTGAGGTCAAGTAGGAAAAGTGGACAAAAAATAATGACTCCGTGAGGTGGTTGGGTACAAATGTCAACATGTTTTAAGGCCCTTTTCTCACGGTCGGGTCGTTCAGGTCCGCCTGTAAGTTTTTTCGGCGGATCTGAACGGCCACTCCATACATCTCAGTGGAACGTCTGATGTCAGTGGTGACATGTCCGCTAAAATCAGACGGATGGCGATACGTTGCCATCTATTATTATTATTTTTTTTATTCCAGTACATATCTTATAGTTTGTAGACACCTACTTTTAAGCAAACCAATCAATATACACTAATGCCCCATACACACAATCGGAATTTCCATTGGGATAAACTTTGACGTAATTCCATTCAAGCTGTCTTGCATACACACTGTCACACCAAATTCCAAACGTCCAAAACATGGTGACGTACAACACTACGAGAAACCGAGAAAAATGAAGTCCAAGGCTTCCGAGTATGCGTCGACTTGATTCTGAGCAGGCATAATTTCCGATGGGACACACACACACGGTCGGAATATCTGATGAAAAAATTCCGTCTAACTTTTTCTATCGAAAATTCCGATCATGTGTACAAGGCATTATTGGGATTTTTTTTTCTTTACCAAAGACATGTAGCAGAATACATTTTGGCCAACATTTTTTAAGACATTTTGAATTTTTTATGGGATGTGTTTTATAGTAGAAAGTAAAAAATATTGTTGTTTTTTTTTTTTTTAATTGTTGGCATTTTCCTTTATATACCGTATTTATCGGGGTATTGCGCGCTCCAGCGTATAGCGCGCACCCCTAATGTCAACCCGAAATTCCTGTAAAAAAAACATTTTAGTACTTACAGTTTTGGTGTCTTGCGCGGCGTCCATCGGCGGCCTTGTCCGTTCCGGCGTCCGTCTTCGGTGTCCTCCCGGCTTCTCCAGCGCTGTCTCAAGTCAAATCCCTGCTTCCCGCGCTCAGTTTGAACGCCTCCGCCGACATATACCGAGTGCAGTACACTCGGGTACATTCGGCAAGACTCGGCTTCGCTCGTGCTCTGTGACGTTTATGCGTGAGCACGAGCGAAGCCGAGCCTTGCCGAATGTACCCGAGTGTACTGCACTCGGTATATGTCGGCGGCTCAGTTCAAACTGAGCGCGGGTATCGGCGTATATCGCGCACCCACGATTTTCCCCTTATTTTAAGGGGAAAAAAGTGCGCGGTATACGCTGATGAATACGGTAATAAAAAATAAAAAGCCCAGAGGTGATTAAATATCACCAAAAGTAAGCTCTACTTGTGCAGAAAAAAAATATACATTTTGTTTGGGTACCGTGCTGAACGACCTGGGCATGAAGGGGGTAAAAGCTTCCGGAGCTGAAGTGGTTAAGGAAACCTATTCATTTGAAAACCTTCAAACTCATGACAATGTAAAATGTGTATAAAATTTAATTTATCCACTTAAAAAAAAAATTCTTGATGAATTTAAAAAATAAATGCTTGTGAACTCTTAATAAGTGATTTTTTTTTTTTAAAAAAGCCCTGGCCTAGATTCACAAAGCGATTACGCCTGTGTAAATGTTGTTAGACTGGAGTAATTTCGACTTACGGGCGTTTTTACGCTAGTCGAAATCCTCAAACCATGAAAAGACACCTGCGGGCTTCATTTCGACTGTATTACGTGTTAGTACGCCTTCAGATCTACGCTGCCAGAAAATTGCGGCCACTGGGCGGACTTCCTGTTGTTTTTCGCCGTCAGGGTATGCTAATGAGCTTTTGCCTGCAATCCACAAAATTTCGCACTTTCAACGCAATCTCTTACGGCACCTTTAGTCATCTTTTTTTTCCGTTTCACTATACCAGCTTTTTGCTGGTCTAATATTAGACAGCCCATGTTAAGTATGGCCGTCGTTCCCGCGTCGAATTTCAACGTTTTCCGATGTCTTTTATTATTTTTAACGTAAGTCGTCCGGGAATAGGAATGTTCGTAAACGCCGCTACTCAAACAACGAATGACGTCACGACGTGATTTCGCGCAATGCACGGCGGGAAATTCCTGAACAGAGCATGCGCAGTTCGATCGTCGCGGGGACGCGCTTAATTTAAATGCTTCACGCCCCCTAATCACGTATTTCGATTGCGCGGCGGAAAAAAAATACGACACAATAGCGTACGCGCAAAAAAACTACCTGAATTCGGTGTAGAGTCTGGTGAAATACGGCAGCGTACCGTATTTCGATTACGCAGCGGAATATTACGTCTTTGTGAATCTGCCCCCCTGTTTTTACTTTGCTGAATTCCTCCTGTGTGTGAGCTGCAGTGTCTGCAGAAAGCACAGATCTAAGGTCATGTGATTCCATGAAAGGAATCCTCGCTGAGCTCTGGATCCCTGTACAGCTATGTGTTTACTTATGTGTATGTAGTGCGGGTTGTAGCTGCAGGCCACACTCGTCCTCCTGTGGGTTCACATACAGACAGAGCCTCATGTCTTCAGGGGAGCTTTTCATCTTCCCCCAGCTTAGTGACAGTAGAAACCTGTAACCCTGGTGTATCCCTTGCAGCCTTCTTGTTATAACTGATAAGAAAAAAAAAACAACAACTCTGTTTTATATTTTGCTAAGTTCTGATGGTGGCTGTAAAGCTGTCTGCATGCTTCAGCTCTTTTTTTGGATTTACTTGTTTTGCATCGATTTTGGTTTTTGTTCTTCAGATGTCACAGAAGCCGAAACTTTAAGGCCGGATTTACACCTATGCGAATTGGTTGCGGCTTAAACCGCATCTAATACGCAGAACATTTCTAAATACATGGGGGCAGATCCACAGAGAATTAGATTCTCGTAGAGTATCAGAAATACACTACGCTGCCGTTTTTTACCTGGCTCTACGTGGAATCCAGGTAGATTTTGTCCAGTAAACGACGGCGGCGTAGTGTATTTCTCCCGTCGCAATCCATCTGCGCGAGTAGGGGGCGTGAAGCATTTAAAATAGGCGCGTTCCCGCGGCGATCGAACTGCGCATGCTCCGTTCGCAAATTTCCCGCCGTGCATTGCGCAAAAACACGTCGTAGTAGCGTCGTTTACGTACATTCCTATTCCCGAACGAGTTACGTAAAAAAAAAATATATATTTTCAAATCGACGCGGGAACGACGGCCATACTTTACATGGGTTACGCACTGTTAGACCAGCAAAAAGCTCCTCTAACATTACGTAGCCAAGAAATGACGTAGGCGATTGCGAGGGACACTCGTACCTTCGTGGATCGCCGTAAAAAGTCATTTGCATATCCCGACGCATGAAAACGACGCAAACTCCTCCCAGCGGCCGCAAAAATATCGCAGTGTAGATTCGAAGGCTTACGAGGACGTAAGCCTCTCGGATCGAAGCCGCCGTATCATGGTTTGAGGATTCAAACTAGTGATACGGCGCGCGAAATTTGAAATTACTCCTGTCTAACACCAGCGTAATTGCTCTGTGAATCTGGGCCATTGTTTTTAATGAGGCTGGTTCACATATGCGCAATGCATTCGCACTGCGCATTGCAGAAAAAACGTGTGCGTATTTTATGCCTTGCAGTGCGGCTCTGGTGCGAATTCATGCCCATTATCTTCTATGGGTACGCAGCCGATTCGCAGATGTGTTTATTTCTCTTCAGGATTTACTCTCATTCAGCTCAATACACTTCTCCCCCACTCTCCTCTCCCCTGTAACTTCTCCCAGGTCTCCAAATTCGCAGCTAAAACAGAGCTAATCTGCTGAACACTTCTGTAATCTCTCTGCAAAGATAAGAGAGCTGAAATTCGCACCGCACAAGTGTGATTCCGGCCTCAGACAGGTTTTATTACTTGCTGGAGGCCCACTACTATATTTCTCCTTCTAAACAGTGAACTCCAGACTGGACTACGCAAATGCCCTCTACCTCGGACTCCAAAAGTACCAAATCTCTCGTCTACAAGTCGTTCAGAACACGGCCGCCAGACTTGTGACTGGGAAAAAAACATGGGAATCAATCTCATCTTGGTTGCCAGTAAAAGACAGAATTGCTTTTAAAGCGCTCTGTCTGACGCATAAGTGCATCCATGGGAAGGCTCCGCAATATCTATGCGACAAGATAAAAGCTCACAACCCCAAACGGCAGGAAAGGGGTTAGCACTAGGGGGCCCATCAAGAGGTTAAATGTGTTCCCTCAGTGGATGGGCTACCAGGGACATGACAGAGGGGTTTCCTTCTTCGTGTTGCAGATACATTCGGTACGGCGGTACGGGTTCGGCTAGAGCAGGTCCTTGCACGCCACGGCACCTTTCCTGGCTCAGTGAACAGCAAGAGAAGGAAGCAGCAAGACGTGCAGCAAGACGTGCTCTCTCCTCTCTCTGTGCTGATTTCACGACCAGGTGTCTACTGCTGGTTGTGTCGGCCCCCTCTCTCTCCTAGGGCTTGAACCAGGGAGTAGCAGATACTGGCGCACGGATCCCAGCAGTGGGACGTGTGGCTCATACTCCCTGGATAGGCAGGGTTTTTTGGCCACCCCCGTTCCTGCTCCAGCTCCTTCTCTGCTCCAGCCCCCATCCGCTGAAGGTAAGTCTGCCTGCTCTCCCTGGGACTAAAAGCGGCCGTCCTTGTCAGGACAAGCCGCAGTCTTCTCTGTCCCGAGAGACAGGAATCTTCTTTTTTTCCCCAGCCTAGGTTCCCCTGCACTCCCTCACCTCCCTTACCTCCATCATCCCCAAGGGCCCCAAGGGCCCCCCTTCCTCTATTCCTCCGCCCGTGTAGTTTTCGCCGTTCTGGTGCTCTGTTGAGGGCACCGCGCCAGGCCGCTCCGAATCGCGGGGCCGCGGTCTAGGAAAGACCGCGGCTTCACTTGCGGCCTAACGGCGCGCCGCTCCCCACGCCTCTGTGGTCCTCTCTCAGCCCCAGGAAACCTCCCCTACCCCAGAGGGCCAGCTACCCGGCCTGTCTCTCACCCCCTCAGCCCCCTGTTCAATTAAAGAATCGCCCTGTCAGCCCTCTTCCCACTGCCTGAACAGCCATCCCGCCTGACCAGCAACAGGGTCCCCCTCACAGCCCCAGCCCCCCCCCTGTCTTTCCAAAGCACAGAAGCCTGATCCAGGGGTTACCCGATCGCCTCTTACAGGGGTCAGGAAGGAATTTTTTCCCTGCTGGAGCATATTGGCCGAGCACCGCCGGGGTTTTTTGCCTTCCTCTGGACCAAGCCTGGAAAGAGGAGTTAGCCAATTCCTCTCCCCACTGCCCCGAAATCCCCCCCCCCGTGTATTGACGATCATGGCACGTAGGCAATATTCTGCCGAAACCATTTGGAGTTTGAGGCAATGCGCCGCAATACTGCCAGCCATCACCAAAAAGGCCCTAAGAACTGAGCGACTATTGAGAATCGATCATAGATCGACGGTCAGTCATTTCAGCCATTTACCCCAGCTCAAGCACATATCATGTGCTCTGATCAACACAAGATCGGCAGTAAAACACCGACTAGAAATCCGCGACTTCATTCAACAAAAGGATCTAGACTGTCTTTTTATTACAGAGAGCTGGCTCACAGCCGACTGTAACACCATTCTAGGAGAACTGGTGCCAGAAAATTACCGTATCATAACGGAAAACAGAATAGGGCAAAGAGGAGGCGGCCTGGCGGTGATCCTCAAGACTCATCTTACGATCACCAAACCAGTCCGCCAAAACCCTCTTCCATTCATGGAAACCCTTACTCTACAACTTCAAGCAAGTTCAAAGGAGACCGTCCACATTCTGCTCTGCTATAGGCCGCCCGGCCCAAAATCGCAGCTGCTATCATCATGGACGGATTTCTTCTCCACTTATACCCTCAACAGCAAACACCTGTTGCTGCTCGGGGATTTCAATCTCTGGGCCAACTCCTCACAGGACCCCATTGCCGACGCCTGTATTGACCACCTGGAAGGATTAGGATTGCAGCAACTAGTATGTGGGCCCACACATGCTTCAGGTCACACACTTGATCTTATTTTCAGACAAGCTCTGGAAATAAAAATTTGGGAAAATGAAAAATTGCCATGGACAGATCACCATGCAATTATCTTCAATATTTCCACAATCCCCCCCGCAACAAAAACATCAAATCCAGTGACAACACACTGGACTAGATGTCAGAAGAAGCTCCACTCGGAACTCTTCAAAACCACTTTAAGGAAAAAAATAGAAACAACTCCGCCGCATCAAACGGCCGTTGAAACATTGGAAGCCATAAACTCGGCCATGCTACAGTCAGCCGACTTGGTAGCGCCGAAGCGACGAACCCGCATCCGGAAAACCAACCGCAGCTGGTTTAGCAACCAACTGTCGTTACTGAAGCAAGAACGCAGAAGGGCCGAATCTGCCTGGAAAAGATGTTCTTCAGAGCTAAACCTATCCATCTACAAGGCGACTACAAGAAAATACCACAAAGGAATTTTCCAAGCCAAGAAAAATTATTTTTCGGAGGCTATCAACGGCGCCCTAAACCGCCCCCGCGAACTCTTCAAGATGGTCACCCAGACCATGAAGCCAGGATGCATTGAAACCCCCAGCTCGGACACACAAGAATTTTGCAATGAACTATCGGATTACTTCATTAATAAAATCGAGGTGATCCGTGAAAGCATTCAGCAAAACAATTCCCCCCTCAGCCCCCCCTGCAGCCTCTCACACAACACCCATAGTAATTCTTCTATATCAGGTAAGTTCGCCCTGGAACCCATCTCCATCGAGACCACTAAGAATGTCATTTGTACTCTGCGTAATAGCACAGCGCCAAATGACGTTATCCCCACTAAACTGCTGAAGGAATGCGCCGACATTCTGGCTCCTCCCATCACGCAGCTTATCAACCAGTCTTTCTTGGAAGGCATAGTGCCCTCACAGTTGAAAGAGGGTGTAATCCAACCCATCCTGAAGAAACCCTCCCTGGACCCCAAGGATCCACTCCACCGCCGTCCCATAACTAGCCTCAACGTACTCTCAAAGATAATGGAAAAAGTAGTGGTACAACAGCTGCAACAGCATCTAGATACCCACAAGCTACTTGACCCATTGCAATCAGGCTTCCGTCCCGGACACGGGACAGAAACAGCATTACTGAAAGTATGGGACGATGTTCTCAAGGCCGCAGACGAAGGAGAATCTTGTCTTCTAGTTCTGTTGGACCTAAGTGCCGCGTTCGACACTGTAGACCACAATCTGTTACTGACTCGGCTTGCTGAAGTAGCCAGAGTCGCAGAAGGCGATCTATCTTGGTTCTCCTCTTTTCTGGAAAACCGATCGCAAACAGTGAAGTTAGGACCTTTCACGTCTGACAAACGCACAGTAACATGCGGAGTCCCTCAAGGATCGCCTCTGTCACCAGTGCTGTTTAACATATATCTTCGTCCTCTCTTTGAGATTATCAGCAGCCAAAAACTGCTCTACCACTCATATGCAGATGACACACAACTCTATTTCCGCATCTGCAACAGACAGGATCACCACCTCAATCTAGAGACATGTCTCTCTTTGATAGAGGACTGGATGACAAAGAGTTATCTTAAACTCAATGGAGCGAAAACAGAACTTCTCCTGTTTCACGCCAAGCGTATGAATCAACTTTCAACAGCATGGACCCCCCCGCCCATTCTGGGCAAGCTCATCACCCCTAGCGCCAAAGTCAAAAGCCTAGGGGTCATTTTTGACTCCTTTATGACAATGGACGCACAAATAGGGTCAGTAGTCAGCGGATCTCACCATCTGCTGCGCCTACTACGCAGACTCACTCCGTTCATCCCTAAAGAAGATTTAGCGGTCGTGGTGGGAGCAATTGTTAACTCCAGACTGGATTATGCAAATGCCCTTTACCTCGGCCTCCCCAAGTACCAAATCGCTCGTCTGCAAGTCGTTCAGAATACGGCCGCCAGACTGGTGACTGGGAAAAAACCCTGGGAATCCATCTCACCTTCACTGAGAGCACTTCATTGGCTGCCAGTCAAAGACAGAATCGCTTTTAAAGCTCTCTGTCTTACACATAGATGTGTCCATGGGAATGCCCCCCTTTATTTATGCGAAATAATAAAAGCGCATAATCCCAATCGCGTTTTGCGATCCACGAATCAGAACCTGCTCCAGGTTCCGAAAGCCAACTTCAAGTCCAAGGGAGAAAGGAGATTCGCGATCCAAGGTCCCAAACTATGGAACGCTTTACCAACCAGCATTCGGTTGGAGGAGAACCACCTAGCATTTAGGAAAAAGGTCAAGACTTTTCTCTTTTGATATCAAAGGAGACAGGAACAACAAGCGCCCAGAGGCGATTCAGTTCGCATGTGCCGCGCTATACAAGTTTTCATTCATTCATTCATTCATTCAGTAGATCTCTGACATGTCCCCTGTCAGAATGATCGCCTTGTTTACAAAAGCAGTTCTCCGTTTTGCATGTGTAATAGGCAATCGCGAGTCACTGGTGGACATCCAGTTTGCCCCGACCAGTGGGCACGCTCATGCAGCGGGCGCTGGTCGGCAAGCTTTTAAAGAGGGGGAGATCTACCTAAACAACATGAGAGAATTCAAAGCTCAAAGTCTCGCCTCCTCACATCTGTTTTAAACCTCTAATTGTTGTATTACTGTGTCACAGTCGGGCGCATTGAACACGAATTGTGGGTTCAAATCAGGTGGTAAGGAGGCCACATATCGCCTCCTCAACACCTGTCGGACACACTTAAATCACTTTTTAGAGGAGCTGCAGTGCCTGCTGCACTTGTGAATGAGCTCATAGTTGCGTTCGGCAGTGGCACCCTTAGGGCTCGTTCACACAAAGTTGCGGTTCAGTCACAGTTTTACCCCCCCCCCAACCCCTACCCCCCCCCTTTTAACTGCTGAGGCAGCAGCAATTAAGCCCCCCGCTGCTTTTGGTGGGTGCTACCGCCTGCCAATAGTGACCCATTCGAGTAAATTGAGCCATTCTGTAATTGCCCTACAACTGCATGCTTCTGTGGGTCCAAAAGGGTTACAGCAGGTGGTGAGAAAACAACACAATGCTGCCTCCTTCAACTGCTTGTTTGCTGTACTGCACAAGGTTGCAGGGCACTTGCAGAGTGGCCTCATTTGCTTGAATGGGTCATGCTTGGTAGGTGCTACACCCACCAACCATGACATGCAGTGGTGTGACATGTGTTCACCACTGCTCACTGCAGCTAAAGGGGGTGCAATTGGAGTGGGGGTGATAAAAACACATTAACTATGGTATTTTTCCACCCCCCAAACTGAAAACGAACCCTTACTGTTCTGAGCCCCCTATAAGTCTGCTTTAACACTGATATGCGGCAATTTTCCTGTACAGCGCAGTGCATCTGCAACTTTCCTGGCTTAGCTGTGCTTTGCAATAGACTTCTATTATATCCTGCAGGTGTGGTGCACTTTCTGAAAGCTCACCAAAGCTCCTGTATTTAGAAATTGCACCAAACCTGCAGGAAATTATAGAAGTCTATGGCAAAGTGCAGCTAAACCAGGAAAACTGCAGGTACACTGCACTGCACCATGGTGTGGGTAAACCTCAGCACAAATAAACTGTTTGGTTTTCTTGCTTTTAAAGTAAATTTACATTTGTTACCTCCAAATGTATTCGCTTTGGCCAGTAGGAATTTTTAACTTACGCTTGTTGACCTATAGACATTGCTGCTTAGTTCTCTATAGTTACTTTAGGGCTCAATCAAACCTAATCATTTTAACGCACATACACACATTGGAGTTTATTTACTAAAGGGAAATAGACTGTGCACTTTGGAAGTGCAGGTGCACTCTGGAAAAGCAATTACTACAGAGCTTAATAAATGAGGGCAAACTCTGCTGACTTCCTTCATCCAATTCTGTGTAAGCTCAAATGCTTTTATAAAAATGTCCTTGCTTGTGATTCTCATTTACTAAGATCTGGAGCAACTGCACTTGCAAAGTGCTTAGTCTATATTCCTTTAGTAAATGAACCCCTTTGTTTTCTATGGGGCATGTTTACAACAGTGCTTTTGGTGACACGTGTTGTAGAAAATGGTTCTACAACAAAATGTTGTAGCATGTCAGCAAACGTTGAGGGACCCATGTTGCCTGCACTTTCATGACTTGTCAATGCACATGTGTGGAGCCCGCTTTAGGAATGCCCTAATAACATTCACAGGATCCTTTAGGAATCTGCACTGCTCTATTGGAAGAAGGTAAGCTAGTTTAAAATATATTCCCTGCCTTGTCAGAAAAATGATATTTGGCATGTATTAAGATATTTATGTAGAAAAAAAATCTCAGATTGTGTTTTTTTTCTTCCAGACAAATCTACACGCAGACACGGGGATGACTCTAGTGATGAAGGTAAATAGTTATCATTTTATCAGTTGTGGGGAAGGGAACAGTCCGATTTGGTGTTGGTGTCGATACAAGGACATCATATGATGTCCACCCGGAGGAAGGGAGGGAAGGTGCATGCCGCCGTCATTTCTATACGATGGTAGGCAAGTGGTTAAATAGCATCAAATACATGATAAAAATTTAGTTTGGGTACAGTGACTGCGCAATTGTCATTAAAAGTGCCACAGAGCTGAGAATTTACCTGGGCAGGAAGGGGGTAAAAGTGCCCTGTAGGCATGTGGTTAATTCCGTGTTCAGTAATGCAGCTTCCTCTGTCAGCTCCCTGCCTCTAGCCTGGTCTCTGGGCGATAAATCAATGTAATCACTGTCCAGTTAATAATGGTGCTAAACAAGGAAGCTGTATATTTGCCTGTGCGAATTCTGTGTTGGAGCATACACAGATTGTCCACTCTATCCAAAAATAAGTCTATGCGAGAGGAAGGGGAGAAGGTCACATACTCCCTCATACTGAATGCACTTGGGTGAAGGTTAGTATCAATTGGTTGGGAGGTTTCAGGAGATCCTGTCACTTTGCCTTGAATGGATAATTTCCATTTGAGAATAGTGGGTTTCTGTTCTGCTACTCTAAGGCCCCATACACACGAGCAGACAGATTTGTTCAAATCGGTCGGGCAGACCGATTTGAACAAATCTGTCTGCTGGGGATGTATTGGTTTGTTCGTGTACATACGATCAAACCAAAATTCCCGCCGGCAGACGGCGCGGTGACGTGCCGGTGACGTTGACGCCGCCACGTCACCGCACCGGGAAGTAAATCACTTCCGTGCATGCGTCGAATCCATTCGACGCGTGTGCGAGAAGACATGTCTGCTGGTTAGGCTACTAACCAGCAGACATGTCGGGCGGACAGGTTCCCAGCCGACAGATTTGAAAGCATGCTTTCAAATCTGTCGGCTGGCCAAATCCGTCTGCTCGCCCGTACACACGATCGAATCTGTCTGCTGGGACGGTCGGGCCGACCATTTCCAGCAGATAGATTTGATCGTGTGTACGCGGCCTAAGAATAGTTCATTGAGGATCTCCCTTGTAGAAATGGATATATAGTTAACTGTGTCACCCTGGACTAGGTATATAGGAGGGGGTTTTCAAACAACCTGTACAAGAATGAAAGGGAACAGCATCAGTGACTTTTATAGATCTAATAAAATGATTATACTAAACCTTCAGATTGCATATATACAGTCTAGTTAAACCGTGCCTATTCATGAACGGAGACATTTTGAAATGGGTGTACATGGTGGTGTTGGTATATGGGACAGATGCACAATGTAGAATGCAGCTGGCTGTGTGTTTGTTCTCTGTTTTATGATGGACATAGTCCCGAGCTCTCAGTTAGCTCATAGGTCATTGTCTGAAAGATTAAAGGATTCACCTCACTGCCAACAACGAAGCTTAAAATTTAACCAGGGTTGCCACGAATCTCCTCTACTTGTACTTTTTGTTTATATATATTTACACGCTTTGCGCTGCAGATACGGATAATGATAAGGAAGATGGTAATGATGAAGCAGCCAATAGCGATTTCTGGAAAGGTCCGCAACAAGAACCAGATGAAAAAACACGGTCAGTCATAAATTATGAAGATAGCTGTATTTTTTCTTTTTTTTACAATTGCAATTTAAAAAATATCAAGGCTGGTAAATCCCAGGAGCCAGACTGACAATATTGCAACTGTTAGCTGACTATTTAAATCTAAGGCTATGCATATAGCTTAAAGTGGAGATTTCAGCTTACACACAACTAGCCTTAAAACTGTCCCCTCCCAACACCTATGCTAACCTGTGTAAGAAAGATGTATATACAGTGGAACCTCGGTTTAAGAGTAACTTGGTTTGAGAGCATTTTGATTTGCGAGCAACTTTTTTTTAGTTTTTATTCTGACTCGGTTTGTGAGTGTTGACTCGCAAAACGGGCAGAATTCAAGCTAAATAGACCTTGCAGTACCTCATTTGGCCTAAGGTACGGGGGCGCAGAAGCCCAGCAGAACCAAAAATAGGCCTGCAGTACCTCATTTGGCCTGAGGTACGGGGGTGCAGCAGCCAAGAAAAGCTGAACATTGGCCTGCAGTACCTCATTTGGCCTGAGGTATGGGGCCTCAGAAGCCGAGCAGAGCCGATAATAGGCCTGCAGTACCTGATTTGGCCTGAGTTACGGGAGCGCAGGAAACAAGCCGAAGTGTCCTCGGGCCTTTTCGGGCGCTCTCTGGTGCCCACATACCGCATTCAGTATTGCATCCCATTAAAGTCGATGCGGAACAAATTATTTTCGTTTCCATTGACTTCAATGGGAAAACTCGCTTTTATATGCGAGTGCTTTGGATTACAAGCATACTCCTGGAATGGATTATGCTCGTAATCCGAGTTTCAACTGTACCTACCTGTTTTCAGGCCACTCTGGTCTGGTCACTTGATCTCTTTTGTCAGTGGCTGCAGGAGAGAGGAGAAAGCACTTGACCACTGCTATTAAGCCTAGGTTCACATTTCAGCGATTTGGCATGCGATTTGACTTGTCAAATCGCATGACAAATCAGCAGCTATTGCTGGCAATGGCACCGTCCTAATCGGTGCAACGCCAGGTTTGCGCTGCCGCACCGATTCCCAAAAGTAGTTTCTGTACTACTTTTGGCGACTTTGGGTACGATTTGTATAGACATCTGTGCAGCAAACCCCACACAGATGTCTCTAAAATTGCCCCCCAAGTCGGGATTGACATGTGGGAATGAAATTGTGTTTGATCATCTGAACTTGCACAATATCACTCCCGCTGTCAGCGTGACCCTGGGCTAAACCCTGGAGCAGTGACATCACCCATGGGTTCAATGGCTCATCTATTGTCTGCATTCCCTCCTCTCCCTTGCAGCCACACTGGCTGACACATAGGAGCCGAATCCTGTGACTGGACCAGAAAGGCCTGAAAATAGATATATACATCTTTATTACACAAATTAGTTAGCATAGGTGTTGGGGGGAGGGTGGAGACCATTTTAAGACTATTTAAGTGTAAGCTGGAATTCCATTTTAATTTCACACATTTATAAATAACAAGACTATTTAAAAATATATTTATTTTCTCTTTCAGGGAAGAAGAGTTTGATGAATACTTTCAAGATATGTTTCTGTAAATTTCCTCCAAGAATTGTATTAAATTGTATTTTTTTTTATAATTGTCCACTTGTCTTTTCTGACAAAAGGTCTATCACCGGCAAGCACAGTAAGAAAGTGATTAGCACTTACGCCTGGCAGCACTAGGGTCATCGGTTCAAATCCCAACTATGGTACAACCTGCCTGGAGTTTGTGTGTGTTCTCCTGTGCCTACGTGGGTTTCCTTACATACTCCAAAAACATGGTGGTAGGTATTTTGGCTCCTGAGGACCAGGGCAAATGGCAGAACCAACCTGTTTCACCGCGCAGCTTTCATTCTGTAGTCGGCGCTACAAAATAAATTGTGCCGATCGGATTGGGTACTTTTACATTACACTGTGTTGGCTGCCTTACAGCAATGCACAGAAATTAGACTGTAGCTAGTGTAATGTTCGGGGGACCAGCTTGATCTCAAGACACAGGCTTTTAAATCACAAGGGAAGTTTATTGAACACAAATGGCTTTACAGCAGCAAAACAAAATAAATAATCAGAGCTCAGTACTGCTATTGCAATTCAACAGTCCTTGCAGGTAAAGTTCTCCAGTAGCAGGCTTTCAGACAGGACGCTGCCATGTCCTTTCACAGCTTTCCATGGCTTTCACAGCTTTTACTCCTCCACCATTACCATGCATAGTCTCTACTACACTCCTTCACTCTCACCTGCAACTTCCTGTCCTGACTTAAAGCAGTTGTAAACCCGCATATACTTTTTTTTTTTTTACACCTGCAAGGCAAAAGCCATAATGAGCTAATATGCACCGCATATTAGCTCATTATGAAATACTTACCTCGGAACTAGGAGAAGTGAACTTACCTGGTCCACGCCGGCGTGTCTTCCGGGCATGCGCGCGGGAGATTTCATTCCGGCAAGGGTCGGCCCTTCAGCCGAGGATCCCCCCTGCGCATGCCCCGCTACAATCAGCGGCGCATTGCGAGGGGAATATCTCCTAAACCGTACAGGTTTAGGAGATATTCTTTATACCTACAGGTAAGCCTTATTAGGCTTACCTGTAGGTAAAAGTTAAAAAGTGGGGTTTACAACCACTTTAAGCCATATCCTGGACAGGTGCATTAACCCTTTCCGTTCTCTTAAAAGGACCACAGCCCAAATAGAAGGGAAACATAACGTCCTTCCAGGACCCAGCCACGGCGTCCTGTACACTAGGTAGGCCCACAAAGGGGAGGAAAAAAACTTCACTACACAAAAGTTGAAGTGAGAACCTTTTCAGGTCTTCTGCAGCCTGAGGCCCCGTACACACGACCGAGAAGCTCGCTGGGATCCATATTCTGCCGAGATACTCGGTCGTGTGTACCTTTTTAGCCGAGCGTCCCGTCGAGAAAGCCGTCGAGCCAAAATAGAGAGCAGGTTCTCTATTTGCTAGATGGCCTATCAAGAACCATGGCTCGACGCCTTTCCCGACGGCTTGGTCGACGATTTCGACAGCCGGGCGAGAACCTCGACGGGCAGAACGATGTGTTTGGCCCGTCGAGCTTCTCATACATGTGTACACGGCCTGAGATGTATTTTCAGTCATTATGCGAGGGAAGGAGAGGGAATACAAAGACACCTATACTGGAATGTAGACTTACTACTATGCATGTTATATGTCAAGCATGCTTCTACCAGGCTGTAATATGTAGGTTACTGTGTGACACAGACAACAAGCATCCACTTCAGGAGAACTTGAGGTTAATTCTTTTACATCTCGAAAGCTCTGTGAAAAGCCAAATCCAATATACAAAAAGCAGCTTATGTTTATGTAACTTGTCTGGCCCTGCTCTTCCATGACCAGTCTTTTTCAGGTGCAAAACTCAAATGCTCACGATTCTTCTCACTGATGTAATACCTGGTTATATTATATGGATGATAGGGATTTCACAGAATAAGCCTTTCCCAGAGTTGTAAAAAAGAAGCAGAATGGTTTGAATTTTCTATATGCAGTGTTTACACTGGCCTGTAAATAGGGATCACACAGTCTCCCAATGTTTGCGGCATCGACAATGCAGACCACACCAAAAAGGCTCAAGTTGCATTTGCTGCAGTCTGTCTTTCTGACTGCATTAACTTGACATGTATGGGGTACAATAACTAGCATTTAAATATTTTTTTAAGACCTTTAGTAGTTTTATGTTCAGCATATACACTTTCATTTTATAACATTATAATTGTAATAACAATACAAACAAAATGTATTTTTGACAATCCAATATATGCTTACTTGGAAAACCTCCTTGCATGAGGAGTGCTGCCTGTCTGCTGGCCGACTCTTTCCACATCTTCCTGGATTCCTTGCAGGCTTTGCAGCTTGTCCTCTGCGGTTTACTTTTAATGTGTAAGGACTATATATCCCATGGTACCAAGCTGCCTGCAAGCATTAGTCCCTGTACTGACTCTGCCTCCTGAGGCTTGTCCTCTCATCAGCACCTCTCTAGTTTAGAAGGCAGATTCTCATAATTGTTTGACACATAGTGAATACTTGTCACAGAATTCATAGAAAGCAGTAAATGTATAGGGGTCTACACAAAGTAAGTTTATACATTTCAAGATAATTCAGATTAGTCAAAGTAGGCTAGAAATATCTGAAATACAATGTTGAAACAAATATATATGATTTTACATTTTAACCATGTATACATTTAACTGCTGCTATTGCTTTTCCAAGATTCCTGTCTTTCCTTTACAGTAAGCACATCAACATTTTGCATTACTGTTTTCATGGTTGATCCCTTTTTTTTTTACATAGAATCTAGAGTAGCTAATCTTCTATCCTTTGCCTGGCTTCTGTAAAATGCCCCTATTGGACCTAATTTTTTAAACATAAGTGAATAAAATAGGAAGGCAGCTAGGCAAATGAAAGTGTCTGTTTCCTGAAAATATGTATTAAAGAATAGAGAACACAAGCATGACGCTAGTGTTGGCAGAATCACAATATTACTATTTAATGAAAATGGCACGCTTACATGTAAAAAACAAACAAAAAAACCTCTATATCCAGTCTGGGGTAGACCAAGGAAAAGGCAGCAAATGACTCGCATCAATGCAGACAGTGGTCTGCCATACAGCAACAGTGGAATATGCAAGACTGGAGGGAGCATCAAGAAGCCACTAAGGCTGCGTAAAGGGGGTGGGGCGGCTGAAAAATGTTGCAGCCTACCCACATCCAAAATAACATTCCAGTTTTGACAGCTGTCTATCCCCGCTTGAGGCCGAAGATGCCGCTTGTCTACCCGCCTTCCCGGCTCCTTCCAGTGTTGCATATACCACCACTGCTGTTTGATAGACCTGCATTGCTGCAATTTGTTTGCTGTCTTTCTTGGTGCATCCCAGGCTTTTTTTTTTTTTTTACAAGCAAGTGTGCTATTTTCATTAAATGTTATTATCTGTTTGTGGTCTCTTTGCTACCATGTAATTGGATCATTCCCAGATCAGTTGCAGGAGTTTTTGGGGGGAATTTATACTCCTCTATCCCATCCCCTACTGGAATTGCCATTGGAAAGCTTTACACACTGACTTTTGGACATTGAATGTACTGCAAGGAGTGCTGTGTAAGTGGTGCACACAAACTGTTTGGTTATTGGTTATTTTGTACAATACTTTCAGATTTGTGCAGTGACCTGGTAGCCATGATATCCCATATTGTTCCTTTAATTCCATAAATGTTTGTTCATACCATTAAAAGTCGTTTCCAATAAATCCTTTTTTTCCTTCAAAAACCCCTAAAAGCTCTTTTACTGGTGCAATTAATGTGCAGCTAAATCAAGTTTAGCACGCTTGCCTTGCATCCCTAATGCCTTGTACACACGACTGGTTTTCACAACGAGAAAACTGCCATTTTTTATATTGGTCGTGAAAAATGGTTGTGTATATTCCCCCCTTGCAGTTTTTGCAACAAAAAAATTGAAACCAGCTCTCTTTTTTTCTTGTCGTGTTTCCCGTCAGTTTTTTTCTCGTTGCGAAAAATGGTTGTGTGTATGCTTTTCCAAGGGAAAAAAACATGCATGCTTAGAATCAAGTATGCAGCCCAAAGGGTGGCACCATTTGAAAGAGACTTCCCCTTTATAGTCCCATTGTACGTGTTGTATGGCACCACGCTTTGGTCGGATGTTTTTTTCATGAACCTGTGTATGCAAGTCAGGCTGGAGAGGAATCACGTCGGGAAAAACGTTGTTTTTTTTCCTGCCGAGAAAAATGGTTGTGTGTACGAGGCATAAGGATCCATTAACCCCACTTAATTTTATGCAGTATGTTTTAGGTACATTGTATAGGTGTTACAATTCATCCCTATGGAAGGTGCCTTTTGCTGGAAACTGCAGAGGTGTGAATGCAGCTGAAGGTTCATTGTCATCTAAAACCCCTCCTGAGGCTGGATTCACAACTATGCAGTTTTAGTGCTTTTTGCAGATTTGCACTACAGTCCATGTAACATGTTTTCCTATGGAACACGCTCGTTAGTGCAAAATGCACTAAAAATGCATAGGTGTGAATCCAGCCTTAGACGCTATCTGCATAGGGTTTCTATGTTTCCTTCCACACCTGAAAAATTATCAATACGTTGATTGAAACCTTAATAAATAGGCCATAGAACAGGCATATTGACTGCTTACTGACCAGCCGCCACAGTTATACGGCGGCAGGTTGGCTCTGCTGGGCAAGATCACGTAGGTATATGTCATCTCGCCGTTCAGCCAATAAGGGCGCATGCTCACCGCGGGCGCGATCACCGTTGGGCACCCGTGATCGCTCGTTACAGAGCGAGAACCGGGAGCTGTGTGTGTAAAACACACAGCTCCCGGTCCTGTCAGGTGGAGAAATTACTTTTTGTCTGTTCATACAATGTATGAACAGCGATCTGTTGTTTCCCCATGTCAGTCCCCCCCCCTTCAGTTAGAACACCCAAGGAACATAATTAACCCCTTCCTTACCCCCTAGTGTTAACCCCTTCCCTGCCAGTGGCATTTTTATAGTAATTAATGCATTTTTATAGCACTGATCGCTATAAAAATGCCAATGGTCCCAAAAATATGTCAAAAGTGTCCGCCATAATGTCGCAGTACCGATAAAAATCTCTGATTGCCGCCATTACTAGTAAAAAAAATATTTGATAAAAATGCCATAAAACTATCCCCTATTTTGGAAACGCTATAACTTTTGCGCAAACCAATCAATAAACGCTTATAGCGATTTTTTTTAATGAAAAATATGTAGAAAAATGCGTATCGGCTTAAACTGAGGAAAAAAAATTGTTTTTATATATTTTTGGGGGATATTTATTATAGCAAAAAGTAATTTTTTTTTTTAAATTGTCGCTCTATTTTTGTTTATAGCGCAAAAAACGCAGATGTGATCAAATGCCACCAAAAGAAAGCTCTATTTGTGGGTAAAAAAAGGACGCCAATTTTGTTTGGGAGCCACGTCGCACGACCGCGCAATTGTCAGTTAAAGCGATGCCGTGCGGAATGACCAGCAATATGGTCCGGGGCTAAAGTGGTTAAACTGGTATCTTTTGGCTGTATTTGGCACATTTGTGGCCCACAATAAGAATGAAGCCCCGTACACACGGCCGAGGTTCTCGGCAGAAACCAGCGAGAAACTCGCTGGGAGCTGCATTCTGCCGAGAACCTCTGCCGGGAAACCCGTCGAGCAAATAGAGAACAGGATCTCTATTTGCTCGACGGCCCATCGGGATGAATGGCTGGTTGCCTTTCCCGACAGGCGGGTCGCCGATTCTGACGGCCGGCAGAGAACCTCGACGGGCGGAACGATGTGTTCCGCCCGTCGAGGTTCTCTGCCGTGTGTACGGGGCCTTACACTTGAATCCTGATGGTATTTAGGTATGTAGCAAGTAAATAATGAAGATATTTTTCTCAAAAACCTTTAGCCTCTTGCCGCGTCCGGCAATCTTTACCTTTTTTATCTTTTGGATGTTAAGATTTTAACAGGAATTTGCATCTCAAATAGATCATATTACTTCCATTAACCAGCACCTGTGTTTATAGCCAAGTTTTTATTAGCATTGACATCCAATAGATCAAATTTGCCACTATGCTCTATTCTAATTCCTTTTGTTTGGGGTCAGGATAGTGTTCCATAAGCTTCAGTCTTCAACCATTTTCCTGCTGGATTGCTCAGTCATTTTTCTACAAAACTGTACATGTTTTTGATTTGTTTTGTTCTCCAACCTCTCCATTAACCTTGTCGTGGTCTAGTAAAGAAAACACAAGAGGAATGTTAGAAATGAGGGATACGGGCTGTGCTTATTGATTTATGAGCGGTGTCTCTGTTCTTAGCCGTTTTAGTACTTCTCTCAGTGCCTTCTGCATTTTTGTTTGGACTAATCAAATATTTATTCACTGTACGGCCAAAGGTTTGTGGACACATGACCATCGCACTAATAGTATGTTATAGAGCTATGGATATAATACCTTCCATCCACTCATGCAGCTATAACAGCCTCCACACTTCTGAGAAGACTTTGCAGGTTTTGAATTGTGTCTATGGGAATTTCTGCCCATTCAGCCAAAAGAGCATTTTTGAGGTCAGGTTTTGTTGTTAGGTGAAAACACCCGGCTCACAAATCGGTGGTGTTCCATTTCATTACAAAGGTGCTCAAAATAGGAATGAGGTCAGTGCTCTGTGCAGGCCACAGTAGTTCCTCAACACCAAACTCATCAAACCTTGTATTTATGGATCTGGCTTTGCTCACAGTCATGCTGGAACAGAAAAATCTTTTCCAAGCTGTTGCCACAAGGTTGGAAACACAAAATAGTCTAAAATGTCTTTAAATGCTTAAGTATCAACAGTACACTAAACAAAGGGGGTTACTTACAAAAGGCAAATGCACATTGTACTAGTGCAAACTACACTTAAAATTGCAAATTGAAAGTGCACTTAGGAGTGCAGTTGCTGTAAATCTGAGGGGAAGTTCTGCAGATTTTATCATCCAATCACGTGCAAGCTAAAATGCTGTTTTTTTTTTCCCTGCATGCCCCCCTCAGATCTACAGCGACTGCACTTCCAAGTCCACTTTGCACTTGTAATGCAAAGTGGATTTGCCTTTAGTAAATAACGCCCAAAGTCACATATGTGTCTGGTACTAGTTTTTATTGTCTTATGTGGGCTGGAAAAAAGTCACCTGAAGTCCATTTTTTTATGAAGTCTACTAAGATATCAGGAGTTTGCGAAATGCATACAGGCATATTACATATTTGTGTATCAAAGATTAACAGTGAAATTTTGATATAATGGCATATATTTTATATACAATTATGATAGCACAAAGCTCTGAAAATACATTGAGAACTAGATATTCTATCATAGAGGTTATTGTCTAGGTTTAAATGAACAGAAAAATTGTTATGTAGACTAATGTTTTTCTGTTTGTTTTCCACTCCACACAACTCCCATACCTTTCCACATCTTTATATTCATTAAAAAAAAAAAAAAAATACAGCACAACCTACTTCCTAGCCAATCTCCCCTGTATACTTGGTAGGTACCAAAATGCACAGGTTCTGTCTCTGGAGGCCTTTGTGGTAGATAATATAAACCCAGTTTATGGACGTTAACTGCTTTCCTTTAGCTGGAAATGATAGGTGTTTTATATGATATCCTTCATTGGCTTAAGTTAATGAAGTGACTGTTGCTTGGGGAAAAAAAAGCAGCCCTTAAAAGACTTCTAATACTTACATTGCGCAAGCCTTTACTTTGCTCTCTTTAAAAACGAAAGTCTCTAGAACTGGTCCTCAACCTTCTAGTGCCGTGACCCCTTGATAGTATTTCCCAAGTTGTGGGGACCCCTAACAGTAAAGTTATTTTCATAGCGTGGGTTGAAAGCACCCAAGTCAAGACAAGAAATTTGCGCCCCTAATCTGCGGACATTTAGCGCTCCCTGAGTGCTTTCCACCCGTACAGTATTAAAACCCCTTATAGTACATTTTAGGATGTACCTCTCTTTCTTTCTTTGTTTAACTTTCTTTCCCTTTCATCTCTCTCTATCCTAATTCCTTGTTTTTCCCCCATCCCTCCCTCTAACTGTCTTTCTTGCTCTCTCTTTTTCCTTTCTCTCCCTTTTTCTTTGTTCCTGGGAGAACAGTGCGGGCCTCAGGAACAGCCCAGTGACCCCTGCAAAATCATCATTTGACCGCCAGGTTAATTTGGAAAAGAGAAAGAAGTGAATGCCGTATGTGGAAATCTCTTCTTTATAAAACCTAGGGAGTTGGCCAATAAAGAATATCACTTAAAATCCAAACTTTGCACCTTTACTAATGGCTTCCAAAACTCCGCTACTGGAGCTCTTTCCCAAGTTTAGTATGAGGAGCCAGATCACAAGGGAAAGGAGTACATTTCTATGGACAACATGCTAGTCCTCTTACTTTACCTTTTGTAAATGCCTACAATGACATTTACAGAAAGCTGGGTAAATTGATCCCTATTAGTAACCCATGATCACTGTGTGGCACTGTTTATCATTATTAAGCTCTGCCAGAAACTGGTCTATTGAGGTTAAAGCGACCTGGTCAGCTTGACTGTACCACAAAAAAAGACTTCTGGAGTGTTAAAAGAACATTATGCGCCTTTCAAATTAGGTTTTGCATCGCTATTGTATAGAGATCTTTACTCTCTTAACCGTAACTTATTTTGATAACTTCTATTATTCTATTACACTGCTACAAAGTAGCTTTAAAGCATTTTTTACATAAGGTTCGAATTAATGTTGGATGAGAAGACATGGCTCACCATCTGTATTCCAGTTCATCCCAAAGGTTCTCAGTAGGGTTGAGGTCAGGACTCATTGTAGTTCAACACCAAACACTTTAACCATTTCTTTTTGGATCTGACTTTGTGCATAGGGTCACAGTCATGCTAGATCAAAAGAGGGCCTTCCCCAAACTGTTGCCACAAGGTTGGAAGTGCAAAAGTGCTACCTAATATAGCTGAGATCTTACCAGGTTTTCAAACATAATTAACAGAGCTAAATAAACAGCAAATACCTAGGATCAAGTTTGCCTGTTCACAAATTTGTGCCTATGCTAAGTCACTTTTCAGGTTTATTCACCCATGCCAGGCCCTACCTCATTTTTATCTGATTGCAGTTAGAGCAATAACGTTTAAGCCCAGACTGCCCTAACCTGTGATTGGACATTCAGGGGTTTATTTACTAAAATGTGTCACAATTCTCTGCAAAATTGTGGCAAATTTTGGCTTCCCTAGCTTTAGTAAATAAACCCCTCTGGAAGTAGAAGAAGAGTGATGAGATCTATACCTTCCAATAACCAAACTTTCTGTGTTATATTGAAAGCATTGTGCAATAGAGTAGATCTGGTTTACAGTGCTGATACTATTATTCCCATTCTACATGGGAATACAGGAGTCTGTTATAAAGATATTGAAGAGTTGGGCGAACAGTTCTAGCCAAGCAAAAGTTTGGCCGAAACATCACTTGTTCGCCCGTTCAATGAACACCCAAATTTGTGGGGCGTTTGGCGGGATATTCGCCCACCAAAAGCCCCACAATGCACTGCGTACTGCACAGTGCATTCTAGGGCCCTGATTGGCTGAGGCAATGGTCAGGTTCAGGTTTTTTTTTTTTTTTTTAGTTGCTGCGTCTTTGGGTCTGTTATGGATTTTGAGGGGAAAACCCATGACAAAAAAAAAAAAATGTGAGTGATCCTTCCCAAAATATTTACCAGACCCTTTCCGAGCATTCAGGAAATGGGGGAGGTGAGCGTTCCATAGCAGGCCACATTCCCTCAACATGGGGGTTGCTCTACCCCCCCACCCCAAAGCACCTTGTCCCCATGTTGATGGAGACAAGGGCCTCTTCCCCCACATCCCTGGGTTGTTGGGCTCTGTGTGTGGGGGGCTTATTGGAATCTGGAAGCCCCAGATCCCGCTCACCCATGTCCCCTCCGATGTAGATCCAGCGTCAATCACGTTGCCCACCCCGCACCACCAGACCAAAAAAAAGAAAAAAAAAAGCTCCAACCTAGAGGAAGGCTCCCCGTGATCTGCCTGCTCTGCCATGTAACCGTTCTTAAATAGGTAAGGGATGGAGCCACCTGGTGACATCACCTGTTGGGCCCCACCTATTTAAGAACTGTCACATAGTGAAGACAGCAGACAGTGGTAGCCTTCATCGCACGCTGAGGTTTTTTTTCAGGTCTGGTGGTGCGACGAGCATCATGATCGACAATGGATCTTCATGGGGGGACATTTTTTATTTTTGTTTTTTAAAAAGAATTGTCAAAAACAGTTTTTTTGCACATTTTTGGTGAATGAGCAGGGATGCAACATACCCCTACTCATTCACTTATTAAAGGGTGCTTCCAAATTCTGATAAGTTCCCTCCTGCAGACCACCGCCCAGGGTTGTGGGAAAGAGGCCTTTGTCCCCATCGACATGGGGAGAGCCCCCTCATGTTGAGGGCATGTGGCCTAGTATGGTTCAAGGGGGGGGGGCGCCTGCTCGCCCCCTCCCCCTTTCCTTTTGCATGCTGGGGATAAGGGTCTGGTGTGGATTTTTTGTATTGCCGGCAATGGTTTAAAAGCTTGCAGCTGGGAAAATCTATTTAAATGTCTAGGTGTCAGTTTTGCTGCAGCAGGGTTCTATACATGGTACAGATGCGCCACTTTATATGCAGACTAAGGGGACCCCCCAGGTACTATACGTAAAAGGAATTTTTCATTTTTATGGTTTAACTTTAATGTAGAACTATAGGCAAAACATTTATTTTGTATTTTTTTTTTTAATCCATAAAAAAGTTTATTGAGGCACAAGTAAAAACAAACATACATCGAGGCTACAAACACCAAAAGAGAAAAAAAAAACATTCCAGTACAGATTCTGGCAAAAATAAACCATCCCACTGCACCAACCATAAACATGTTATTAGCCAATCCCGGCCCTGCCCGCCTCCACCTCCCACTGTTTATTTTGTATTTTTAAGGGATTGTCTTGGGGACCCCAGGTCACCAGAACTAGTGTTGCCATTGCAAGATTTCCCCTCTTATTAATTTTCGGGGGACAACCCAAAAATTTGTGAATTTCCTTTTATTTAATTTTATTGTAGCCCATTTCAGCCATGTGTGGGTTTACAATCTTGTCCCTGACATCCTTGGACAGCTCTTTGATTTTGGCCATGGTGGAGAGATTGTAATCTGATTGATTGCTTCTGTTAGCAGGTGTCTTATTCAGGAAAGAAGCTGAGATTAGGAGCACGCCCTTTTAATAGAGTGCTCCTAATCTCAGCTAATTACCTGTATAGAAGACCCCTGGAAGCCAGAAATCTTGCTGATTAATAGGGGATCAAATACTTATTTCACTCACTGCAAATCAATTTATAACTTTTTTGAAATGCGTTTTTCTGGATATTTATGTTGTTATTCTGTCTCTCACTGTTTTAAATAAACCTACAATTAAAATTCTAGACTGATAATTTCTTTGTCGGAGGGCAAATATACAAGATCAGGAGGGGATCAAATACTTTTTCCCTTACTGTAAGGAGGTCTTTATGCAATAGATCCAAACTGTCCCAGATTTGCTAGGACGGTCCTGAATCTTGGATCTCGGTCCCGATGATGCTGTGTCCTGGGTGTAACTAAGTAAGGCATTCATTGCAGTGAGTGGGTGGTCGGTCCCCACATACTTGAAGGCAGATTTTTGTCCCAGGGATCAGGACTGAAATATAGGCAACTATGCCTTCCGTGACAAGCTCCCTTGTTGATATCTGTATATACCTTCTCTACAATAAACCTATAATTAAGCAGCCAAACTTTTCAGGTTCATTATTAGCACATGTTGGGACCGGGCAAAGTCTGTAAGCTGCAGTTTCTGAAGCTTTGGGGTATGTAGAGTCGCCTCCTTTGCAGATACAGAATTTTTTATTTTTAGTGACCACATGACAAACAGGTCAATATTAGATCTTTCCTTGCATGAAGGATTTGGGAGTATATAAGCAGCATTAAGCATGATAAATTGCATGGACTGTTTCAGAGATAGGGCAGTGTTTTGCCACTGTTATCAGGCATGTAATCGCTGTATGTAAACAAATGTAACATCAGCACTCTGGACTTTGATTTGCTTTGATGAGGTGACCTTAGTTTATGCCAGTTACCCAACCGATCAAAACTCACTACCTCTCCTAATGATGAAGCACAACTTCCATTGCACATAGCAATTACACAAGCATTTATCAAACATAAACCAGATTGTTCAGAACGCGGATCTGTTTAGTCAATTGACAAACTCACTTGAAATGTAGAGTACCTGTATTCACTGCCTAGAATGCAAATGTTAGAGTAGTGTTAAATAGAAGGCATCATAAGCTAAATCAAATCTGGTTTATTCTTTGTAGTGTAAGCAGCATGTCCTTACCTTTCACTTGCTATTTTACCACTTGGATCAGGCATGTCCAAAGTTCAGCCTGCGGGCCAATCGCGGCCCGCGTTCAGGTTTCGGATGGCCCGCCTGATCATTTTGACATGTATATCTTTTGTGGCCCCTGACGAATCCCAGAGAGAAATACATGCTGGCTTCCGAGGAGGAGGCAGGAAGAGCGCTGTGCATACAGGAGTATTTCCTATTTGCACGGCGACCTCTGTAAAAGGAAGTCCCGTCTCCTGCGCTGCCATTGAATGACTGTTCTGTCCATCACAGGAGGTGGGACTTTCTATTAAAGAGGCCGCCGATATAACAGGAGTTTCTCCTGTATGTCTGTCGGCTCTCGTCCCGTCCCCTCCCTGTCTCCTCCAATGCTGCAGATGGGCATGAATCAGGCTGCAATGGTGAGTCTGCATTCATGTCAAAGGGGGTGCTGCATTTTTGGCACTTGTGAGGATGCATTGATGATCGGTGAACCTTATTTTGCTTCACAATTCTTGATTTAACCACTTCCATACTGGGCACTTAAGCCCCCTCCTGCCCAGACCAATTTTAAGTTTTTAGTGCTGACGCATTTTCAATGATAATTGCGCGGTCATACAACACTGTACCCAAACAAATTTTTTATAATTTTTTTCCTCACAAATAGAGCCTTCTTTTGGTGGTAATTGATCACCTCTATGGTTTATATTTTTTTGCGCTATAAACAAATTTTAAAAAAACACTATTTTTTACTTTTTGTTATAATAAATATCCCAATTTTTGTAAGTGAGGTCTGTAAACAGGATTCTAAGGCCTCATTCACACATGGATCCGTTCAGGTCCGCCTGTCAGTTTTTTAGGCGGACCTGAACGGGCGCTCCATGCATGTCTATGGAGCGTCGGATGTCAGCGGAGACATGTCCGCTGACATCCGACCTGATCCGATCCGCTAAAAACAAACGTATGGGGCTCACGTCCCCATCCGTCCATGCGGATCGGGTAAGATCTGATGAAAACGGACATGCTGTCCGTTTTCATCAGATCGCTCCATAGAGGACAGCGGGGCTCGACAAGCTCCTCCCTGCTCAGTGAGCAGAGAGGAGCTTGTCATCCGTCGGCTCAGCGGAGATCTGCGGACTGATCTCCCGCTGAGCTGGCGGACTCCGTCGGAACGGACTGCGACGGAGTCGGCTATGTGTGAATGAGGCCTTAATGAGATCTCTTGCTGGTAATACCTCTAGTGATGCACCCCACAATTCTATATTTACATTCGCTATTGCCAGGCCACACCGTTTTGCTAATTTTGCAATCATCTGAAATCATTTTCCTCTGTAGTTCTGCCCAACACTGTACTCACAAAACTGTACTCAAAGGATTCCTGAGGCATTATTTTTCGAGTAGAAACACCAAACTGCAGTTTCCACTACTTTTGACCAATCAAATAACCTTTAAAAGAAAAAATAGAAGAGGACCTAGTAAAGTGCTCTATGGTACACCATGTGTGACTGGTCTGTATTCTGAAAGAGCTACATTTACAACCACATTCTGATATTAGTCCAAATGAACTACCCAAGGGTTAGGTTCTAGCTTGTAAAACTTTACCACCCTGTGCCAAAACATTTGTGATATAACTGATTACCTTTCTTTCCTCCTACGTCATTTTCTTGCTGTTTGTTCAGTTCCTCTAATGCTTTCATCTTTTCATCGTAAATATCCGCTTGTGCCTTCCATTGAACTCTGTTATTTGAAAGGCCGTCAAACATTGGCGTAATTTCTTTATGAAACCGTGAAAATTCCTAATAACAACATCATTATTGTTATTATATATTGTGGTCAAACCTAACACCAATATTAAAATAATATAGGCATATACAAAAAATGCAGCAGTGGCAAGGGTTGGATTTTTGAATGGAAAGATTTCTTAAAGCATTAACTTCATAAATAAATTAATTATAAATCCCCAAATAAAGTCTCGAAATCCTTGTCCATCAACCTCACTATTTAAGCTTGTTACAATATTTGCAAAGATTTAGGCCGAGCTTACACCTATGCGAATCCAATTTGCATAACATTATAAAATACATTGTTTTCAATGAGGCTGGTTCACATATGTGCGATGCATTCGCACTGCGCATTGCCGAAAAAAAGTGTGCGTTTTCTAGGCATTACGGTGCGGCTCAGGTGCAAATTCAGGCCCATTATATTCTATGGGCACACATCGGATTTGCAGATGTGTTTATTCTTCTTCAGGATTTGTCTCATTCACCTCAATACACTTCCCCTTTCCCAGGTCTCTAAATTCGCATCTAAAACGTGGAGATGATCTGCTGAACAGTTCTCTTATCTCTCTGCAGAGATAAGAGAGCTGAAATTCGCACCGCACAAGTGTGAATCAGGCCTTAAGATTCTCAAAAGATGGATTCCAAACTGCGGCCCAGGGGCCGGATGTGGCCCTTTGCCTGCCTTTATTAGGCCCTTGGGACACTATTCCTCTTACTGTTATGAGACACTTTTCATCCAACTGACATCCAACAACCAGGCATCATTTCTCCCCCTGACACCAATAATAGGGAATTATTCCTCCCAACGATGGGGCATTATTTCTTCCCCTAATACCAAATATGGTGATGTTTATGCCCACTGATGCCTGGAAAATATCCACTACCACTGGCCACAGTCCGGCCCCCCTAAAGTCTGAAGAACAGTAAACTGGTCCTTTTTTTATAAAGTTTGGAGACCCCTGCATTAGAGCATGATCACCAACAAGGCAACCTAGGCAGAAGCCTCAGTGTGGTGGATATACAGGGCCTAGCTACAACCTTTATGCTCCTGTAGTAAACCAGGGGACTACGTGTATAGGTGGATATCTTGGTAATATGCATGCCAATTTAGTTTTTTGTAGATCATGGTGAATTATAGTTTGGGCCAAGAGAAATAGAGTAGGTGTAATGCCGAACAAAATTAAATACTGAGCCGTGATTTAAAAAACGGCAACGTGAGGAATAGGCGTCAAAGCATTTTAGACCTGTACCACAAAGATGAGGAGGGCTTTTTAAACAGATTAGTGACCATGGATGAAATCTGGGTATATCTTTATGATCCCGAGACTAAAGAATTGAGTAAAACATGGAAACATGCTTCATCACCCACCCCCTAAGGTGGGTGATGAAGCAACATTCTTAAGGCTAAGGTGCAACATTCATCCATTAATCAACTCTGTCCGACATAACACCTACTCTATTTCTCTTGGCTCTAACTATAATTCACCCGACCTATAAAATGCATGCATATGACTAAGATATCCCCCTATAAACCTGCAAGATCCCTAGCACATCTAGATCATGGCGAGGGTAAGAACTTTTTGGCCTCCCCTCATAAATGCACTGAATAAAGCATGTCTGAGTGTTTTAAATCATAAGATGTCGGGTAATGGGCCCTAAGATGTTTGTTTTGGATGAACTGACTCTAATGAACATGCACTTTCTATCCATCATGGAAAATTATTTATGCGTTAAAGGGGCCATCAGGTTATGGACCGGGCATAGGCCAAAGAAGACCCCTTCACCACTGAGGACAATTAAAAGACTTGTTCTCTGTCTTCAGCACCTTGTTCTTCTCATTGGTGCCACTTATATTTCCACTTTCAATCCTTTTTTTGATCTTGACCACAAGATTTCTAAATGTGTGAGTGTGTGTGTGTAACTAGTAATACGTTTGCATTTTTTCCTAACGTTATACACACATTTTACTTACCTTATACACAAATGTACATACAAAGTCAATAAAGCCAACTTGGAGTTTAGGCAGTTCTTCACCTTTGTTCCTGTCCATCATTGGCTGAAAGTGAAAAATAAAAATGTGTAAAGAGTACAGTATCCTTATAGACAGGGTAGCCATCAAAAATTTTAAGGCCCCTCACACAACTTGAAGCATGGGCCCCCTGGAGCAAAGAACCTGGGGGGTGCTACCACAAATTGAGAACCCGGGGGGGGGGGGGGGTTCTGCCACGAATTGAGAACGGCGGGGGGGCTGGGTTTGCCAAAAATGACACTTGCATCTTACTCACCTCTTCTCCTCCGGCAGTGGAGTGAAAGTATTTTCTCTCCTCTCCCTGAAACATGAGGGGGAAGGGGTGACTACAGAAATTAAAGTTTTCTCCTCTTCTCAGCCATGAGCTGAGAAGGGGGGCAGCCGGGCCCCTGTGAACATTTGGGCCCCTTACAGGTGTAATGTCTGTACCCCCCCTGATGGCGGCCCTGCTTATAGAGTGGGAAGTGTTGAAATCCACTTGTCTCTGAACTAAGGAGATTATCCTCTCAATCTGTCTTGATGGTCATTGTCACTGGAACAAAAACGAATGGGTAATTCAAAATGTTACATCTGCCACAAGAACAAGAGAGGATAAGAAATCTTCCAGTGCAGGCAGCTCTTTATCACGAACTAAACCGCTTCTATCTAAGAGGAGGGGTTTGGAGACATTCCCTCTTACTTTCCTTTTGTGTCTGTGGAAAAGAAAGTGAAAGGACATCTCTCCAATTGGACACACATTTTAAAAAGATGTGTTTTAAATTCCCTAATGCATACAAAGGCATTACAAATCAGACAAGGGTTCTAATCTTTCTTCACTCCTAAAAAACTGCATTTATTGTAATGTGTTCCTATTGGAGAATTTACCACCATCCTGGGGACACCCATAACAGCCTAATTAAAAAAGAAAAAGTTCTCTCTATGTTAGCTCATTCAGTTGCCTGGGGAGGGTATGTAGTGCTAAGGAGAGACCCAAACCAGGGGCCTGAAGCTTTCCGCTGAAGGGTGATTCCAGGGGAAGTAGAGCAGGGAGGCACTTGCATAGACTAAAACTTTGTCTGCTGAAGAGTGCTTGGGGGAGCTGGGTATAAGCTGTGAACTTTGCTTCTGTTTAAAAAGCTTTGATGGCTCATCCAAAGGGTAAAGCCTTGTACACACGGCCCAGAATTTTGTCAGGAAAAAAACATTGTTTCTTTCTCGTACATCACGGGACACAGAGCGGCATATTCATTACTATATGGGTTATATGGAGTACCTTCAGGTGTGGACACTGGCAATCTCAAACAGGAAGTCCCCTCCCTATATAACCCCCTCCCCTAGAGGGAGTCCCTCAGTTTTTTCGCCAGTGTCTTAGGTGTTGGTCACGGAATAGCTTTGCTCCACATCCTTGGGATTAAGGGCGGGCTAACCGGATCTGTCCAAGGAGCCTCAGTGCCAAAGTGGACAGTACCCGGGCCCCAAACCGTGGGGTTTTGCCTATAATGCTCCTCTTTGGAGGGCTGGACCCTGGGCCCAGGACTTGGAGTTATTAAAAACCATAAGTTCCTGTTTGCCAGGGTGCTATATAGGTCCAGGACAGTGGGTACCTTCATAGGACCCCAGGGCCTGAAGGTCTACTACGCTACCCACGGAGATGGGAGAAGATTGGATCGTTTTGCTGGACAAACATCCTGCAGCATGGAGCAGGTAAGAGGGGAGCCTGCGGGACTTGGTTCGACAGCAGGCTCTCCGGGGTAACCTAAAAGGGGGGTAGCCTAAGTATGCTCTGCATTGGCAACCTTGCTCACTATGTCTGAGAAAGACAGGATGATCCCTTTTCCCCCATCACTAGGTTCCCCTGTCTAAGAATGGTGTTGCTAGCTACCTGCTGCTTTCTTCCTAGGACTGGTAAGGATCCCTATGGGGCCTTTTGGAGAGTCCTACCTGGCCGGGGGTTTGAATCTGCCGCCTGATACTGCAGTCCTGGGTCTCCAGCAGCGCGGCTCCTCCATGTTCCTCCTGCTCCGGCATACGCGCGCGCGCGCGCACGTCTTATAGACGTTTTTCGCGCCGTTCGGAGAGGAGGGCGGGGGGGGGGCGTGCCTGCAGCGTCATACAGGGGCGCGCCTTGTGCTGTTATAGATCAGCAGGCATTGTCAGTGCTCAGTCTGAGGCTGATCTCAGAGGGAGAGGACGCAGAGTGGCAGAACAGTGACTCCCGGTGGCGGAAGAGGGGTAGTACATGCTGGACTTTGTTCCAATGCCTTTTTTGTTAAGCCAAGAAATTCCCCTTTTTGCAGCAGGTTGGAGGCTGGCAAACTAAGTTTTGGGGTCACTGTATGTTTGAAAAAAAAAAAAAACATACGGGGGCCCCATCAGTTTTTGGGCATTAGTGATCTATTGTCCCCTAAGCTCTAGTTTTTGTACTCCTGGCCACTACAGTCTGTTGTTGTTGGCGGAGTCCCTCGATTTTGTATTATGGCTTCCAAAGGTTCGGGGTCAAAGTGTACAAAAAAGACCAAAAAACAAAGGGGTTCCCCCTCTGATTCTGATGATATGCCGATACTTTCCCGCAACTTATTCCCATAAAGGGCGCCTTGGATGAGCCATTAGGGGGGTCTGGTGCGGAGGCTGGCCCAGATCAGCCCAGCCCTGTGTTTATCACAGAGGAGATGCTAGCCGTTATCCCTAGGGGGCTAGAGGAGAGTATAGCAGCATTGATCGCTAGAGCTATTCCTGGCAAGAAACGGGTTAGATCCCCATCACCAAGAGGTGTATCCTCAGATGCTGAGATTCTCTCTCCGGAGGAATTGGAATCGCAGGAGGATCAACTAGACCTGAACCAAGAGGGTTCAGGGATTGAGGGATCTACCTCTGAGGAACCATTTTCAGACTCCCAGACAGAGAGACTGTGGGTACAGTCTTTGACGGACATGGTCCGCTCGGCATTTAGTTTACCATTGCCAGAGCCTCAGGTTCCTCCGGTATCCTCTCTGGGCTCTTTGAAAGCTCCGTTAAGCAACGCAGTTTTTCCGGTCCATCCTCTCTTGGAGGAATTGATCTTTCGGGATTGGGTACGGCCGGACAGGATTTTTCTGCCACCGAAGAGATTTGCGGTCATTTACCCCATGGAGGAAAAATTCTCCAAGAGGTGGAGGCTCCCAGTGGTGGATGCAGCCATCTCATGTGTGAATAAATCACTAACTTGCCCGGTGGAAAACATACATATGTTTAAAGATCCGGTTGATAAACGGTTAGAGACACTTTTAAAAGCATCCTTTGCTACGGCAGGAGCAGTGGTACAGCCAGCTGTGGCTGCAATTGGAGTTTGTCAGGCGTTAAAGGACCAGACAAAAGAAATGTTAAAGGACATGCCTACCCAACAAGCAGAAGAGTTTTCTGACATTCCCAGAGCTCTGTGTTTTGCTGTAGATGCTATAAAGGATTCCATCCAGCAGGCCTCTCGTTTATCACTATTTTTGGTGCACATGAGAAGGCTCTTATGGTTGAAGAACTGGGCGGCGGAGCCCCCATGCAAAAAGCTTCTGGCAGGGTTTCCCTTCCATGGAGGACGACTCTTCGGGGAAGATCTGGATAAATACATTCAGACTATTTCAAGTGGCAAAAGTACCCTTTTACCGGTCAAAAAGACATTCCGGGGTCCTACATTTAAAAGGCAGCTCTTTCCTGTCTCAGGGCCCTCAAATTCCAGGCAGTATCGACGGCCGCCTGCACGATCCAACGTTAACAGTAGATCACAGGGACAGGCCCCTGGGGGTAAGAGGCCATGGTATCGCAAGCCAAAAAAGACAGCCCCTAAGTCTGCCTTATGAAGGGGCGCCCCCACTCTCGCGGGTGGGGGGAAGGCTTCGTTTCTTCTCAGAAGTTTGGGAAGCCAAGATCCCCGACAAATGGGTCCGGGCGTCTGTAACCGCAGGCTACAGACTGGAGTTTCTAAACTTTCCTCCGCCTCATTTTCAAGAGTCAAGGCTACCAAAGGATCCAGCAAGGAAGGCCTCAATGCTGGCAGCTTTGGATCACCTGCTTTGCCAGGACGTAATAATAGAGGTGCCAGCCCAAGAGCAAGGGCTAGGTTTCTATTCCAATCTCTTTGTCATACCAAAGCCCAACGGCGATGTCAGGCCAATCTTGGACCTAAAGAGGTTAAACGGTTACCTAAGGGTTCGTTCCTTCCGGATGGAATCCATCCGGTCAGCAGCCGCCGCGCTTCAGAGGGACGATTTTCTGGCCTCCATAGACATAAAGGATGCTTACCTCATGTACCAATCTTTCAGTCGCATCAAAGATTTTTACGCTTCGCGGTGGGGCAGCGACACTTCCAATTCAGGGCGCTCCCCTTCGGGCTGGCCACGGCCCCCCGGGTATTCATGAAGATCCTAGCCCCAGTTCTGGCCAATTTAAGGATCCAAGGGGTCACAGTCCTAGCGTACTTGGACGACCTTTTAATCATAGATCACTCACGGCCGTGTCTGCAACAGGCAGTAAACCTCACGGTTCGGTACCTCGAAGGATTCGGCTGGGTCCTAAACCGGGAAAAGTCAGCGTTCCAACCTACAAAGCAGTTGGAATACCTCGGCATGAGGTTAGACACAGAACAGCAAAGGCTGTTCCTGCCCCTTGTAAAGATCGAGGCTATCAAGGGGTTGGTTCAGTTGGTTCTAAGCAAGAAAAAACCAACTATTCGCCTGTGTATGCGATTACTAGGCAAGCTAGTGGCCACGTTCGAGGCAGTACCATACGCTCAGATCCACACTCGCGTCCTACAGGCAGCCATTCTAGCAGCCTGGGGCAAGAAAGCACATGCCTTAGAGTCCCCTTTGACGCTATCATCAAGGGTCCGACAAAGCCTGGCCTGGTGGTTGAACCCTCAGAATCTTCTAAAGGGAAGATCCTTCAGCCCTGTTGTCTGGAAGGTAGTTACCACAGACGCCAGCCTGGCAGGCTGGGGGGCGGTCTTCGAGGGGTTCTCTCGCCAGGGAACTTGGGTGAAAACAGAGAGGCAGCTCCCCATCAATATCTTGGAGATCAGAGCTGCTCGCCTAGCCCTTCTGGCATGGACCTCCAGACTACAGGGGTTCCCGGTGAGAATCCAGTCAGACAATGCCACAGCGGTGGCATACATAAACCACCAAGGGGGAACCAGGAGTCAGGCCGCTCAGAGGGAGGTGAGCTTGATTTTTCAGTGGGCAGAGGTTCATGTACCCTGCATTTCGGCGATATTCATTCCCGGAGTGGACAACCTGCAGGCAGACTTCTTAAGTCGCCAGAGTCTGTTGCCCGGGGAGTGGTCTCTGCATCCCCAGGTCTTTCAGGCAATCTGCCAGAGGTGGGGAATGCCAGACGTAGATATAATGGCATCCAGGTTCAACAAGAAACTAGACAGGTTCGTGTCTCGAGCGAGGGACCCTATGGCCTGCGGAACCGATGCGTTGGTTTGCCCTTGGCATGCATTCCCTCCGCTACAGTTACTTCCTCGCCTGTTGCGCAGGATCAGAGTGGAGCACAAGCCGGTCATTCTAGTAGCTCCAGCTTGGCCCCGGAGGACATGGTACTCACTAGTCCTGAAGATGGCAGTAGGAGACCCTTGGACTCTTCCTCTACGACCAGACCTACTCTCACAAGGCCCGATCCTCCACCCTACATTACAACGTCTAAATTTGACGGCCTGGAGGCTGAATCCCTGATTCTCAGGGTAGAGGTCTGTCTAGGCAGGTAATTCCTACCCTGATTAGGGCTAGAAAGCCGGCCTCCAGGGTGATTTATTACAGGGTGTGGAGGAACTACGTAGGCTGGTGTGAATCCAAAAGATGGAATTCCCGCAAATATACCATTGATAGGGTGTTAAGTTTTCTCCAGCTAGGAGTGGATAAAGGCCTGGCATTAAGCACAATCAAGGGACAGATTTCAGCTCTGTCAGTGTGGTTTCAGAGGCCGCTGGCCACCCACTCGCTGGTTAAGACCTTCACACAGGGGGTCTTGCGTATTAATCCTCCTGTCAAGTCACCAATTTGTCCATGGGACTTAAATCTTGTCCTGTCCACTCTACAGAAACAACCCTTTGAGCCGTTGGCTGAGATTCCTTTAGTTTTACTGACAAGAAAGTTGGTTTTCTTGGTCGCCATAGTTTCGGCCAGGAGAGTGTCAGAATTAGCAGCCTTATCGTGTAAGGAACCATATCTCGTTCTACATAAGGACAGGGCAGTTCTCCGGCCCCATCCTTCCTTTCTACCAAAGGTTATATCCAATTTTCACTTGAACCAGGATTTGGTACTTCCATCCTTCTTTCCGAAACCCACATCTAGAAAGGAGGGGTTGCTGCATACCTTGGATATTGTCCGGGCCATGAAGGCCTATCTTAAAGCTACAAAAAAGATCCGGAAAACAGATGTGTTGTTCGTTCTACCAGATGGCCCCAAGAAGGGGCAGGCAGCTGCAAAATCCACCATCTCGAGATGGATTAGACAATTAATCATTCAAGCCTACGGTTTGAAGAGGTTGCCTCCTCCTTTGTCGGTAAAGGCCCATTCTACCAGGGCCATGGGCGCCTCCTGGGCAGCACACCATCAGATCTCTATGGCTCAGATATGCAAGGCGGCGACGTGGTCATCAGTCCACACGTTTACAAAGTTTTATCAACTAGACGTGAGAAGGAATGCGGATTCTGCCTTTGGACAGGCAGTACTACAGGCTGCAGTTTAAGATCCTCGGGATCAGAGGCACCCTTGGTTGTAAAAAAAGAAAAAAAAAAAAAAAAAAAGTTTTTTTTTGACTAAGTTGGAATTATTATTATAATTTGAGTATACCTCTAAATTGAATCCTTCTTTGGAAGATGTCTCCCTCCCCTCATTAAAGCATTGCTTTCGGACATCCCATATAGTAATGAATATGCCGCTCTGTGTCCCGTGATGTACGAGAAAGAAAAAGGGATTTTTAAATACAGCTTACCTGTAAAATCCTTTTCTTGGAGTACATCACGGGACACAGAGCTTCCACCCCTCTTTTGGGGAACATTTTGGGAGGCATACTGCTTGCTACAAAACTGAGGGACTCCCTCTAGGGGAGGGGGTTATATAGGGAGGGGACTTCCTGTTTGAGATTGCCAGTGTCCACACCTGAAGGTACTCCATATAACCCATATAGTAATGAATATGCCGCTCTGTGTCCCGTGATGTACTCCAAGAAAAGGATTTTACAGGTAAGCTGTATTTAAAAATCCCTTTTTTTCCTGATGAGATTCTTGGCAAGATTCTCTTGCCGGCCGAGTGTACACACACTCCATTTAAAAGAATCGCCGTTCTTTTGAATGGCACGAACGCGGTGACGTCATCGACTAGGATGAGCATGCGCTCGTCACACTCGCTGCCATCTTGCTACACCCTACCTATGCCTTGGAAGCTACCGCGCATGTATCAAAGTCATTTAGAGCATGCGCGGGTTTCCACAGCGACAGGTAAGTATACAGACGCTCGGGTTTCTTGGCAGGAAAACACTGCCGAGAATCACAACAAGAAAATAGAGAGCAGGTTCTCTTTTTTTCTTGTCAAGATTCTGGGCAGTTTTCTTGACGAGAAACCTCAAAGTTTACTCGGCAAGAAAGCTCTGGCAGCAGTTTTCTTGCTGGTTCTTGCCGAGAAAACCGAGCGTGTGTACGAGGCTTTAGTGTACTGAATAGTGTACTGCTCTACAGTCTGAGTAGGACAGAGTGCAGTACCCACTTAAAGGTCCTTTTACTGTATTGACTATGACAGTGATGACAAACTTTGGAATTGCACCCCAGATGTTTTGGAATTACATTTCCCGTTATCCTCATGCACTCTGCAGTGTAGTTAAGTATCATGGGAAATGTAGTTCCAAAACATCTGGGGTACCAAGGTTTTCCATCACTGGACTATGAGTAGAGAAACAGTCAGTATTTGTGGTCTTTTTTTGGTATTCTGTGCTCTAATCCCTCTCTCTCTTCATTTTTTGTCATATAATAAACCCTTTTAAATGTCTAACTGGTGCACAATTTCTTCCACCCTGAAGTGAAATGCTAGCCCACCGCGGGCCAACTAGGGTTCCCTAACAGCCTTCATGTGGTGCTATACACAATATAATACATTAAAATATGATTGGCTTACAATAGGCTGCTGCTGAAGAACTGTCCTCTCCAAGTCTCCTTGCTCCCAGAATTCATTAGCAACCATTAGAGCCACCTAAACACAAAACATTGTTAGCAGATCATTAAAGTATATAAAATTACGGTAACCAACCAAAATATATATATATATAATTTTTTTTTTTTTAATTGCTACCTGTGTCTCTGGTAGGGAGATTTTCTTTCTATTTTTGTGTAGCCACTGGCCTGGAAAGCTAAATCACCCCATCAGAGACACAAGCAACATAGGAATGTCACAAAACCATGTACATATAGTCGTATAGTTGGGCCCCAACATCCCTCAAATTATGGAAAATAAAGAACTTTGAGGGTGTCCTAAATTGATACATATAATATATATATATATATATATATATATATATATATATATATATATATATATATATATAATATATATATATATATATATACACACACAGTATACACCAGAATATTTTTTTTTGTAAATGTATTATAATTCCTCTAAAATATTATTTGTTAACATATAGAACATTTTGACTATGATAGTTTATAAGTACAAAAGTGCATATCATTTTTTACATAATTAATTCTATTCTTTGTTGTTTTCTGACCAGATGGTTTGCAAAGTTCCAAATGGTGATCATCAGGAAGGGTTTCAATGGGTCATTACATGTTGAGTTTCATGGGTTTTAAGCATCTCATGCCTTCAGGTTCTGTGAAACATTTGGGAGAACCAAAACGCCTATTCCCATGGTTGTAACACATAAATGATCAGTAAATAGATTTTTTTTTTAATGTGTAAAAAAATGTCTTGTTCTTTCATCAGTTGCATACATGTATACATATGTCCTCAGATGCAGTTTTTATGGATTTTGTGTTATGGATCTAAACATGTGAATATCTCCATTGAAAACAATGTAGCTGTATTCAGATCCATAAATTAAAATATTCCCAAAAGAATTGACCTCTGTCATTTCAAAGCAATGGTTTCTAATTTGTAGGGACTCGTTAGTGACTGGAATGGCAACACTGAATTGGCGTAGGGCCAATGTGGTGCCCATATTTAAAAAGGGATCAAAGTCTATAGAGCTGTTAATTTAACTTCTAAAGTCTGGAAGATACTGGAGAGTTTAACCACTTAAGGACCGCCGCATGACGATATACGTCAGCAGAATGTCACGGCTGGGCACAGGGACGTATATATACGTCCCCTTTGAGAGCCCAGCCGTGGGTCGCGAGGGCGCCGCCGGGGGGCGTGCTCGTGACCAGGTCCGAAGCTTCGCGCCCACGGGACCCGCTGATCTGATCGCCTCGGGTGTCCCACGATCGGGTCACAGGAGCTGAAGAATGGGGAGAGGTGAGTGTCAACACACCTTCCCCGTTCTTCTGTGTGGCAATGTCAGTGATCGTCTGTTCCCTGATATAGGGAACAACGATTTGTGATGTCACACGTCCAGCCCCGCCCCCCTACAGTAAGAAACACACATTAGGTCACACTTAGCGCCCCTAGTGGTTAACCCCTTCACTGCCAGCGTCATTTTCACAGTAATCGGTGCATTTTTATAGCACTTTACACTGTGAAAATTACAATGGTCCCAAAAATGTCCGATGTGTCCGCCATAATGTCGCAGTCATGAAAGAAAACGCTGATCGCCCGCATTAGTAGTAAAAAAAAATATTAATAAAAATGCCATAAAACTATCCCCTCTTTTGTAAACGCTATACATTTTGTGCAAACCAAATCAATAAATGCTTATTGCGATTTATTTTTTTCAAAAAATACGTATCAGCCCAAACCGAGGAAAAAAAAAATTATATATCTTTTTGTTGGGATATTTATTATAGCAAAAAGGAAAAAATATAGCATTTTTTTCAAATGCTCTATTTTTGTTTATAGCGCAAAAAATAAAAACTGCAGAGGCAATCAAATACCACCAAAATAAAGCTCTATTTATGGCAAAAAAAGGACGCCAATTTTGTTCGGGAGCTACGTCGCACGACCTACCCGCGCAATTGTCAGTTAAAGCGATACAGTGCTGAATTGCAAAATGGGGCAAGGTCCCTAACCTGCATATTGGTCCGGTCTTAAGTGTTAAAAAACACCACATTTCTTGCTGAAAAAAAATAGTCCTTCACATCGCTGGATCAAGATGGGGCTTAAGTAAGTATTGGTGGGCTGAGGGGACTGCTGCACAGAGAAGTATATAATATAATGCAGGAACTAACAGGCCAGGTTTGCAAGATACCTGAAATCTATACACAAGTGATATAATTTGCTGCTCATTGATTACAGTATTCTAATCTGCATCTCCCCAAAGTAATACTTAAAATCTGACCTTAGTGGGTCCTGAGGACAGGAGTTGAGAACCACTGCTTTACAACCATTTTATGTAGTAATTAACCCATTGGAAGTATCTCACCAAGAATAAAAATTAGAAGAAGTCAAAAATGTTACTTGTATCTTAATGCAGACTTCTGGGAAAATCGGTGACCCGATGACACAAATAATTTTCTGAAAATATTCTGTACAGAGCACCTCCAGGTAGACATATTGCATTGCATTTTATAGAAAATTACAGCAGATTGAAAAGGAAAGGTCATTTTTTAATACAATTCAATTGCAATATGTCTTGTGTAGCAATTGTATATTTTTTATATTTGCTATTTTATTTCCCATGAAAGTAAAGTTATCCTTTAAATAAAGCAAGAATGAATGATTGGCATAAAGTGTTCCAATTAGTTGGCAAGAATTTCTCAAGATGCCAAAAAATGTGTCTGTATTGAAGCTTTCCCTCATTTAACTTTTGGGTGAAGGTGGCTTACTTAACACACCTGACTCTGCACCTCCCATGGCTTAGTGATAGCAGACAAGTCACATCCTGTCATCATCATGGCCCTGCAGTAAAACAAATAGATTAAATTCTTATACAAACTACAGAGCTAAATAACCTTTTTTTCTCCGGGACATTTGATTGTTGAACTCACATGATTATCTCTTTTTTCGTTGGGTCAGCGATAATATATTTTATCACTTCTGCTTCTGATTGCATCTGTTCGGTCGCATCAACAATTTTTTGAAACATCGTTCTTTTCCTGTGAGACAAACAGACTAAAGTGTTATAGTATTCAAACTCAATGGCGGAGGATAGTTACATGTCTAGAAAGGCTACAAATGCCTCCTGTACATGAAGTGCAACTTATTTATGTATTAGGAACCATTTCCCCTTCACACAGCAAATGCTGGTCTCCTCTTTTGATGTAATTATTCTGGGTGTCAAGTATTCCGTTTTACCATCTTACCTATAAGTCTCTGCAGTGTTGATGTTTACTGAGGACTGATTAATAATTATGCAATGAATTCCATGGTGTACAGTGCATCTGGAAAGTACCCCACAGCGCTTCACTTTTTCCACATTTTGTTATGTTACAGCCTTATTCCAAAATGGATTAACTAGTCAAAGACCACCCACTGCATATATACTGTGGCAGGGCAGCTCTGTTGTGCGGAACAGCGTACCTGTACATTGTTTCATTCAATAAACAGTATGAGGGCCAGAGAGCGTGCACGCGCGGGTCCTGTGTATCTGATGTCACCCGACCACCCCCCCTTCACAGAGAGGCATAACTGGGATCTGCCTATATAAACCAGGCAGATCCCCGTTCTGAAAGGGGACGACACTGAGATCCTCTGTTCCTATTAATCAGGAACAACATTCTGTGTTGTCCCAGTGAGCCCACCCCCCCCCCCCCCCCATACATTTGGAACAAACCCAGGGAACATGGTTAACCTTTTGATCACCCCTAGTGTTAACCTCTTCCCTGTCAGTGTCATTTATACAGTGATCAGTGTATTTTTTTAGCACTGTCATCTGTATTGGAGTGAAAGACGTTTGTTTGAAATCTTTGCAAATTTATTAAAAATAAAAACGAAAAAAAAATCTAATGTACATACGTATTTGCTGCCTTTGTCATGACACCCAAAATTGAGCTCAGGTGCATTCTGTTTCCACAACTTGATTGGAGTCCAACTGTGGTAAATTCAGTTGATTGGACATGATTTGGAAAGGCACACACCTGTCTATATAAGGTCACACAGTTAACAGTGAATGTCAGAGCACAAACCAGAGAAGAAAAACATGTCAGAGCACAAACCAGAGAAGAAAAACCATCTCTGCAGCACTCCACCAATCAGGCCTCTATTATAGAGTGGCCAGATGGAAGCCACTCCTCAGTAAAAGGCACATGACACCCTGCCTGTGGTTTGCCAAAAGACACCTGAAGGACTCTCGGACCATAAAAAACTAAATTCTTTGGTCTGAAGAAACAAAGATTGAACCCTTTGGCCTGAATGGCAAGCGTCATGTCTGGAGGAAACCAGATAAATGCAGCAATGTACAGACACATCCCGAGCGCTTGCACCAGAGAGCTGTGTACCCCAGACTGGGGTGAAGGTTCATCTTCCAACATGACAACGACCCTAGGCACACAGCCAAGATAACAAAAACGTGGCTACGGGACAACTCTGTGAATGTCCTGGAGTGGCCCAGCCAGATTTGAACCTGATTGAACGTTTCTGGAGAGATGGCTGTGCACCAACGCTCCCTATCCAACCTGATGGAGCTTGAGAGGTTCTGCCAGAATGGGAGAAACTGCCCAAAAAAAGGTGTGCCAAGCTTGTAGCATCATACTCAAAAAGACTTGAGGCTGTAATTGCTACCAAAGGTGCTTCAACAAACGATTGAGCAAAGGCTGTGCACACTTACGTACATGTGATTTATTTTTTTTCGTTTTTAAAAATAAATACATTTGCAAAGATTTCAAACAAAGTTGTCAGTATAAGGGATTGTTTGTTGAATTTTGAGAAAAATAATGAATTTAATCAATTTTTAAATAAAGCTGTAACATAAAAAAATGTGGAAAAAGTGAAGCGCTGTGAAGACTTTCTAGATGCACTGTATGTTCCAAGAAAAAATCTAAAGCCTTGTACACACGACCAGTTTTCCCGTCGGGAAAACTGCCATGACAGCTTTTGGCCAGGAAAACTGTCCGTGTTTATGATCCATGGCAGTTGTCCTGACAGGAAAAATTTAAACATGTTCTCTGGTTTTCCTGCCGCGATTCCCGGCAGTCTTTTTCCCGGCAGTTTCCCTATGGGAAATACTGCGGTGGAGCAAACACATGGCTGGGATTCCCGGCCAAAGCTCTCACCACAGTTTTCCCGATGGGAAAACCTCTGGTGTGTACAGGGCGAAAGTTGCCAAGCAGATTCTCAGTTTGCACAGGGCAATAGAACAAATTTCCAAGAACTCAGTTCTGCCGGCCCGCATGATTTAAAGTGGAACTGTCATGGATCGTGAGATATTAAAGTGTTTCTACGTGAAATCCATATTCATGTATTGCAGAAGATGAGACATTGTGGAGTACTTATTGCAAGAGATACTGGAAGTGGCTTAATTTGTCCTGGCTAGGTCACTAGGACAATGACCCTTCAAGGCTTGGCTCCGACTAGTGAAATAAGTGGAGCCGGGCTTGTGAGAGACATTTTATTGTCCAGTGTGTAGAGGTGTTAATTGTTGTTCTGATTGCTTCATTGTAGTAATTACCCCCTGGGGGCTTCTGTCTCAACACACATAGTCAGGCTATTCAAGCTTTGGGACCAATCTCTGCTGAGATATTTTGAAGTCCTAATTTGCATGGGAGAGGAGCTGATGGGAGACTGATGGGAGACGGCCTGGACTTGAAAAAGGACCAATAGGAAAGCAATTGTTGTGGGCGGGATATTCCAAATTCTGAATAAAAGTGTGCTGTGTACTTTCAATAAAAGAGTTCTGGTTGAACATTCATACAACTCGTTTAGTGTGTGTTCTTCATGGATCCAATTGGCACATAGCTGTAGGTTGGATCCTGGAATCTTGGATGACTGGACCCTCAGATGTTGCAAGCTGCAATCTGATCCGATAGAAGCAGAGGAGTGTCGGGAGAGCAGGACCTGGGAGAGAAAGGGTCTCGTCACAGGAACTAAACCCATTGATCCAATGCCCTGGACACACAATCGGTTCGTCTGATGAAAATAGTCCGATGGACCGGTTTCATCGGACGAACCGATCGTGTGCGTGCCTCATCGTTTTTTCCCATCGGTGAAAAAAAATAGAACCTGTTTTAAAATGTTCTGATGGTTAAAAAACGATAGAAAAAAACAATCGTCTGTGGGGAGATCCATCGGTCAAAAATCCACGCATGCTCAGAATCAAGTCGACGTGTTTTACATCACCGCGTTGGACACGATGGGATTTTTAACTTTTGGTGTGTAGGCAAGACTAATGAAAGTCCGCTTCATCGGATATCTGATGAAAAAATCCATTGGTCCGTTTTCATCAGATGAACCGATCGTGTGTACGTGGCATAACAGATGCATTCAGGGCATGCTGTGAAGGATAACTGTCACAGTTGCTTGTGTTCTCAACTGAACTGTCAATCCATCAAATGGCTGGTGTCATAGTAATCACATGTGCATCACCATGGCAACTGGAGATCAAATAGAGGTTAAGATACAGCTTCTTTGGCTGTAAAGATCAGGGGACTTTGGTTTCACTTTAAACTCCTCTTAAAGATTGGATTCAGACTGTTGCACCCCCCCCCCCCACCTTTCCTGAACTAAGCTAATTTTGTCTAGGCTATGATACCTCAAATCTTTCCCTCCTTATAGCTTATATCTTGTACAATGTAGACCAAGCATTAGTTTCTGTTAGCCAAAGATTGTATTGAGATGAAAACAAAGGCATGCAACATGAGCACAGGGACTCCAGATAAAGTTACAGTACACTGAAACAGAATGCCTATGTGTTGATTAGTTGTCATAGACAGAAGTATACAATTGTTGATCGTGGTATTGTAAGACACAGAGAGCTAAATGTAATTGCTGCAATTGACAATATGGTCCACAACGGCATTCAAGGTCTGCAAGGCTCTTTAGCAAAAATTATGAGTGTTTTCACAGTTCTATAGTAATGTAAAACCACTTACCTTACACAAAAATGTCTCTGTGTCAGAATTAAAATCAGCCAACTTGTGACTGGCATCTGCAATTGTACACGGGTAGTGATATGCACTTACTTAAAATACAACGCCAGATCTGTTGCTATGATCGCCACTTCAAACAAATGGATAACATTTTCAAACTGCCTCTTGTTTAGATTCTGAAAGATGTTTATAGTCTGAAAGACAAAAAATAAGCTGTTTTAGGTTCATGTCACACTGCCGATTCTAAAGCCTCGTACACACGATCGGATTTCCATCGGACAAATCTGTGCGAAGTTCGTTGGCCGTGAACATGTTCTGCATACAAAACGGCAAAACTTTGTCAGCCAACATACATGAAACTACGTGTTTTTTCAGCTCTTTAGCGCCACCCTTTGGGCAACTTCTGCTAATGTTATTTGTAACGGTCACCACCATTTACGACCTTCCATCCACCCACGACAAGACAGCTTAGCCGACACTCTGACAATCCTGCATACACGATCCATATAAATTCCCCAGAATAACGAGACTCAGCTCTGTTCTCTGCTTCAAAATGAATAAATGCTTTAATGGTACACTTAGCTTGCTTATATATACAGTACAGCATGTTAAAGTTAATCACAGGGACAATGAAATCTCCACCCCCCTCATCACACACTGGGGGCTTCCATACAGATTTTAAAGAGACACTTTGGCAACAATCTATAACTAACATGATCTAATTACTACCCCTGAGAAGTCACATTCCTTTATCAATAGAATTCAACAAAAACACTATCACACAATGAGTTCCCTTCAATCCACATCTTTAGACAGACGGTCTTTCGCCGACAGAAATGTATTCACACCTGGGCATCAATAGGCTTTAAACCGTGTTATCACACAATGAAATGTCTAGGAGTAGATGCAATTAACACCTCTCAAAAGCATGTGTCCCCACATTGAATAAGCCAACAACTTGTAATATCTGAAGACATCCTGCAATATAAAGTATCAGTAATGTCCCATCCCATGTAATACATGAATTATGATTAGCCACCCTATGCCCAAAAGGGCACAGGGTGAACATAGACCCAAGAGTTATTAGTGACGCTGACACAGGAGTAACTCTCATTCTTCCAAAGTCTCTGGTTGTCAAGGGTCATTCCGTTACAGTTATCTTATGGTTAGCATTGGTTTGGAGCATGTGTGTTTGTACTTTGGATTTTTTTCCGATGGACTTGTGTACACACGATCGCATAATCCAATGGCACACATTTGTTGTCGCATGCTATTCAACATTTGTTGTCGGAAAATCCAACAACAATTGTCCAATGGAGCATACATACGGTCGGATTTTCTGACAAAACCATCACACATTTGTTGTCGGAAAATGCGATAGTGTGTACAAGGCTTTCCAGTGGTGATCCCTAGGCAGCACACAGCTGACACTTTTTCTAAAAGTCTTTGCAATTCCTTTGGCCAAAATAGTGTCACATTTTGATTGCTAGTAAATGACAAAATCATCTCACTACTTTAAGAACCAATGGAGAGAATAAATGACTTGTTGAGTTGTCAGTGTAAGAATTACTACTACATGGGCCTTTGGTAAATCATAAATACCAAAGCAGTGGTGACTATAATGAGTTTATATGTTTTAACCACTTCAGCCCAGGAAGGTTTTACCCCCTTAATGACCAGGCCATTTTTTGCGATATGACACTGCGTTATTTTAACTGACAATTGTGTGGGCGTGCGACTTTGTATCCAAAACAAAATTGATGTCCTTTTTTTCCCACAAATAGAGCTTTCTTTTGGTGGTATTCGATTACCTCTGCGTTATTTTTTTGCCCTATAAACAAGACCGTCATTAAAAAAAAAAAAAAAAAAAAAAAGTTATTTACTTTTTGCTATAATACATATAAAAACAAAATTGTTTCATCAATTTAGGCCAATGTGTATACTTCTACACATTTTTGGTAATTTTTTTTCCAATAAGCTTATATTGATTGGTTTGCGCAAAAGTTATAGCGTCTACAAACAATGGGATATTTTTTATTGGTAGTGTCAGCGATCAGGGGTTAACATCAGGGGAGATCAAAGGGTTAAATGTATTCCCTGCAAGTGTTTTATAACTGTGTGGGGAATAAACTGACAGGAAGAACACAGGCATCGCTGATCCTGGTTACTAGGAACAGAAGATCTCGGTGTACTTCCCTGTCAAAACAGTGATCTGCCTTGTTTACTTAGGCAGATCCCCATTCTGCCTCTCTGTGAAGCGATCGCAGGTGACCAGCAGACACCGGGTCCACTGGACCCATGGATTAGCTCCCCCTCCATGCAGCGCGCATGCCCACAGTATAAAGTGCATGAAGCAACGTACAGGTATGTTGTTTCGCACAATAGAGCTGCGCTGCCCCAGTATATATGCAGTGGTCGTTCTTGAAGTGGTTAAAAGAACATAAAAAGAGAATTAAAAAAGCAAATAATTACAGTTCGTAAACTTAGTGTGACCAATCAGTAATGGGAAGGGCCAGGGACTTTCTTTAAGCACAAAACGGTGCGTTTTTTGGTTCAATAGACTTTAGTTGAGAAGCTGCAGAAAAGCATGTAGTGCGTTTGTGCCGTGTTTTGCATTTTTTAATTTGCCCAACAACAATTTGCCCCCCCCCCAAAAAAAGAGCATAAATATGCCAAAAACACACAAAAAAAAGCACTGCAGAAACGGATCAAAAGCAAACAGCATAGGTGCGAACAAAGCCTTACTTAGGTGCCTTAATTGCTGTCGCAGCAGTAGCGACACAGACAGCACTAGAAATCTGAAAGAATTATTAACCCTTCCCCACACTATCCAAACAAAAAAATAATAATTTTGGATTCCACTTTAAGTGGTTTTAAAGTCATACATTTTTTTAACTCAATGTATTCCCAGCATTAAGTAAGACATTTCCCAGTAGCAGTATGCCCCTCCCTCCCCAAATACTTACTTGAGTTCTTACACAATCCAGAGCTGTGTCTGTCTGTATTGGCTCTCTCCCCTTTCCTCTATCCCTGCATTCACAGAACACAGATATATCAGCGGGAGTCATTGGCTACTGGTGTTGGCTCCAGTGAGTGGTGGGGCCAGGCCACACTGTGTGGCTTGAGAGCAAGCCTGCATGTCTGCCCCCATAGCAAGTTTCTTGAAGAAGAGGAGGAAAAGAGAGCGCCATCCGGGGACCCCAGAATAGGAGAATATGGGCTGTTTTTTGACAATACCATTGCACAGAAACAGTTAGGCCCTGTACACACGATCAGACATGTCTGACGAGAATTGTCCGACGGACCGTTTTCATCAGACAACTCTGAACTTGTCTGATGTGCGTACCCACCATCGGACCAAAATCCGATCAGACTAGAACGCGGTGACGTAGAACAGAACGACGTGATGAAAAAACGAAGTTCAATGCTTCCAAGCATGCGTCGACTTGATTCTGAGCATGCGCGGGTTTTTGGTCTGATGCTTTTGTGTACTAACCATCCAACCTGTCCGACGGACTGGTTTCCATCGGACAGGTTTTAAAGCATGTTTTAAAACTTTGGTCCGACGGAAAACGGTCCGATAGGTCGTACACACCATCTGCGGACCGGTTTCAGCGGACATGTTCGATCGTGTGTACGCGGCCTAAGAATACGTTTATTAATTTTAGGGGAAAAAAAAACATGCAAGCCTTTACAACCATTTTAAGTTTATCCCTTTTTAAAAAATTCATTAAAAAATGATGATTGGGATTATCCCTTCAAGAATCTGGTGTCAGCTAGGGATTGGCTTATCCAATTGAAACTACTACACAGAGTCCATTACACACTGGCTAGGCTGGCTTGTATCTACAACTCTAATGTGGTGGAGTGTTGGCATTGTACATTTTCTCACGCTCACTTCGGACATATTTTTGCCAGTGCCCTGCCATTTAGGATTTTTGGAGGGGGGGGGGGGGGGTTACTCAAGTTCTTAATGATATTACGTCCCTCCCTTTTCTGTTGACAATAGCAGTCTGCCTACTGGGACTGATAGAAGACCTTGCACCTCTCAGGGAACAAAGGACCCTTCACACTGTCTCTTTATTTTATGCACATAGGGAAAATGTTTTGGAAGGGTTTGGTTAACAAGGTTCAGTCATTATACAAGGCTACCTCTTTGAGCAGGGGATGTCCAAAAAAGTTTGACAAAGTTTGGCATAATTGGCTCTCAGACATGTCAACACTGAATTAGAACCTCCCTTGATGACACCTGGGTAATTGATGAGATACCATTTTACTTAACGTGTATAGACAACTATTAGCAATATAATTGTTACCATATTCTTCTGTAATTTCAGATTATCGGGCTTACTTCGAACTCCTTTGTAATTTTGTAATGGGGAGTATTGGCTAAAGGGGTCCATAATCAGGGATTATGTGAAGCTCTACAAAATTACAAAGAGCTTATGCCTTGTTTCCACTGAGCGGATCGGTTCGGTACGGTACGGTTCGCTATTTTGGGTGTTTCCATTATGAAAGCGCGCCAGAAAAGCGAACCGTACCGCACCAGCAAGGGTCCTGCTTCAGATGAGGGACCAGAGAGAGTGGAACGGTTCGGTTAGGGCGGACCTACAAATGCATCTGACTGATTGGTGGACGCGCTAGGAATTTTTTCTAAACTCTGAATGGTCCCTCGCGGTCCGATTTGCAGTGGAAACACGCGATTAGACCGGACCCATCCGAACCGCTCCAAAACATCTGACCCGACCCGATCCGTGCAGTGGAAACAAGGCATTACATAACACGAATTATGTGTAGTTTTCCAATTTTTTAATGAGTATGTTGTCAATGTTAGTGGCCAAAACTGTTTTTACGACTACTATGTAATTATGGAAAATATTTTTGATATAATTTAACTAATATATACCGATTTTTACGTAACATTTTTCAAATACTTATCTCGCTGCTAAAAACCTTGATGGATCTTCCATTAAAGCGGAGTTCCAACCACAATTAGCATTTTTTAAATGTATGTCCTTTCAACAACGCATTTTTATAATATAAATCCGGTCACTTACTATTTTACAATCCGCCGCTGCTCCGCATAGTTATTTAAAAAAGATAGTTTATAAAACTATGTCCACACCGTTGTCATTTTGCTTGTGGGCGTTGTGAAGCCCACAAGCACTTACTTCCTGGAAGTCTTGGATGGGGAGTGATAATTGGACAGCGCACTGCATCCTGGGAAATGATGACACACATTTCCCAGGAGCATTAGAGGGAGATGATGTCAGAATCCTAGATGATTTCAAAGGAAGATTTTGTGGGACCGCATAGCAACAGGCATTTCCAGATGAGTAAAAACATTTTTTTTTTCTTTTTTAGGTCTAATGAGCACAATAATGACAAAAAATTAAATACTACAATGTGGGGTGTGCAGCATCCACGACTCACATATATGTGTTATCTATTCTAGTGAGAGTAACATTACCACTGTGGGATAAGGTGCTATATTCACACTGGCTACACCAGTTGTAACATAACATGTCTCTTCTTTTTTTGTTTTCTTATAGTTTTGGTTCTGTGCTAGGTATGGTGTATTGTAGTGTACTGTCTTTTGTTTATTATTTCAAACAATAGAGAATGTAAAAAAAAATGGTTCTAACATCTTTTTTATTTTTTTATTTAAAGTCAATAAAAGTTAAATAAGAGTATTTTAGCTGTGCTTGTAACATCTGCATATTGTATATTCTCTCATATTTTCTTGACAATTTAGAGGACAACATTACACACCCACCTCATCTTCAAGGAGTGTCTTGCTAAATTCTAAGTGGTGTCTCTCTAGTATTGAAGACCCATGTAGCTTGGCTAGAGAAGCCTGGGATCTGAAGACAAACGTACATGTTATTTACTGTATGCATTATGTAACTGATGGCCTACAAAAATATGAGAACTTGATCGCTTACTTCATTTGGTACAAATTATTGGTCCCTCGGTGGTCAATATCATGACAGAAAGCAGCAGCCACCATGGCAAAGGCTTCTAAATCGGAATAATATTTCTTGAGTTTACCTGTCTTTGGAAAATGAATGGACATTTCATTAAGCATTTTGGGGAAACAGGTTCAGGCCTATGGTGAGCTAAACTTGTGTGCATGATGTGATTACAATTAGGCTTCAGTTGATCCTTGCACGCTTGGTTTGGTAACCCATTCAACTTTATACTATAGGAAGGAGAAAGAAAGCATTCTACAAGATACTTATTGTGCAAGCTTAGTAAGGAGAGAGGAACAGTAATCATTCCCACTGCAATTAATCCCCCAAGACCATTCAATGGGGTTCCCTTCAGTGCAGAAATTCAGCTCGAAACTGCCAGGTTATGCAACTGTGTACTCATATTTATGCCATCTAACTACCTTTCTAGCATTTCTATGTGGGGAGGGAGTGGGCTACCCAAGTGCCATATCACTAGGGCAAGGGTGGCAAACACAAGGCCCGCGGGCCGAATCTGGCCCGCCAGACCTTGCCATGTGGCCCGTGCATCCGTGATCCAAACAGGTCAATCCACGGAGCACACCGCTGCCTTGGCCTTAGGAAAGGCCGTGGCTTCGGCCTAGCGCCGGAGCGGTCGGCCATCTTGGTACACCCGGCGGCGTCGGCTGCCTAGGTCCCGCCTTCTGGAGCCTGCAGCTCCTATGATGGACGTCCCAGAGATCCAATTCCCAGACCACGGGCCGTGTGACGTCCATCACAGGCGCCGCAGAGCCCACAAGGCGGCAATTACAAGCCTCCTCCAGTCCACAGCGTGCACTGCAAGGATCCCGGCTCGGGCGGGTGGCTCTCCTCTCCTCTCCCCCTCCTTTCTGGCTGGCTGCATGTCAGATAGGTGAAGTCAGTGTATGTCGGGTAGGTGAAGTCAGTGTATGTCGGGTAGGTGAAGTCAGTGTATGTCGGGTAGGTGAAGTCAGTGTATGTCGGGTAGGTGAAGTCAGTGTATGTCGGGTAGATGAAGTCAGTGTATGTCAGGTAGGTGAAGTCAGCAGTGTTGCTCATCTTACTTTAAAAAAGTAATTAGTTACAGTTACAAATTACTTCTCCGAAAAAGTAATTGCGTTAGTGACTCAGTTACTACATTGAAAAAGTAATTAGTTACTCAGCAAAGTAACTGAATTTGTTTTTAATATTCTACAATGCTTTGTTGAGAAGCAGGTGACGGGCGCTTGCCAGGGAGCAGTGAGTTAATACTCCAAGACAAAAGAATGGCAGATCCTTGATAGAAGAAAACCAGAAACAAATGGTGGTCTCGTGTATATCCCAGCCTAGGTGCAATCCGTCCCACCATGTATGTGCAGCTAATAGGACTTAAAACCCTTATCCATCTGCTACATATATTACATCCAAATTATAAGCTGGATTAAAATGTATGTTTATAATATACATTCCCTTGACGTTTACAGAGTCTGTAATTTAAAATCTTGTATTAGGCTTTATTAGAATTTTCTATAGTTTATTATTTTATTTATCTTATATAAGCTTTATTAGATGCAAGGGATCTGGAATGGGAATGTCAGATTTTTCTTTGTTGTCTGATGAAGAGATGAAATCACTGACCAAAAATAACCTGCTGATCATTGGTCTGTATAGGTGTCCTGCACTTACCATGTTGACCACTAGATGTCGCTGTGTACGCTGTGTTGTATAGGGAACGTTTGTTCTGTGGAACATTTTATTCCGGCCATGTGTTTCCCCCGGCTCATTGATCAGGTTGCGCACACAGTGTGTGTGATCGATGTGAGTTGTTCCCGGTGATAGGTCAGTGTGAGGCGGGTGGGGCTCATTGTATCCATGGCTCCTTGCGATTGGGAGTTTTCAGACCGCTGTGACAGGCCATCACAGCGGTCACATGATTCTAAGCGGAGTTCCACCCATATTTATGTTCACAGCGCCGGCAGAAGCAATTACTCTGCTGCCATCTAGTGGTGGTAGATGTAATTGCGGTAATGCCGCCCAAGTAATGGGAACTGCTTTACCGTGAGGGGAAGAGTAATCGGGTAGATTACTCGTTACCCTCAAAAGGGGCTGCGTTAGGTAACTGCGTTTATTGTAACTCCGTTACTTACAACACTGAAGTCAGTGTATGTCAGGTAGGCCCATGTAGGTGAAGTCAGTGTATGTCAGGTAGGTCCGTGTATGTCAGGAAGCGAAGTCAGTGTATGTCAGGTAGGTCTATGTATGTCAGGAAGGTCCATGTATGTCAGTGTATGTCAGGTAGGTCAGTATGTCAGGTAGGTGAGGTCAGTGTATGTCAGGTAGGTAGGTCCATGTAGGTCAGTGTATGTCAGGTAGTGGTCAGTGTATTCAGGGAGGTGAAGTCAGTGTATGTCAGGTAGGTCTATGTATGTCAGGAAGGTCCATGTATGTCAGGTAGGTCAGTATGTCAGGTAGGTGAAGTCAGTGTATGTCAGGTAAGTCTATATATGTCAGGTAGGTGAGGTCAGTGTATGTCAGGTAGGTGAGGTCAGTGTATGTCAGGTAGGTGAGGTCAGTGTATGTCAGGAAGGTGAAGTCAGTGTATGTCAGGTAGGTCCATGTAGGTCAGTGTATGTCAGGTAGGTCCATGTAGGTCAGTGTATGTCAGGTAGGTCCATGTAGGTCAGTGTATGTCAGGTAGGTCCATGTAGGGTCAGTGTATGTCAGGTAGGTCCATGTAGGTCAGTGTATGTCAGGAGGTCAGTGTGTCAGTAGGTCTATGTATGTCAGGAAGGTGAAGACATGTATGTCAGGTAGGTCATGTATGTCAGGAAGGTGAAGTCTTGTAGTGTCAGTAGTCATATGTATGTCAGGAAGGTGAAGTAAAGTGTTATGTCAGAGGTAGGTCTATGTATGTCAGGAAAGTGAGGTCAGTGTATGTCAGGAAGGTCCTGTATGTCTGTGCGTATGTCAGTATCCTTAGTCAGTGTATTTCAGTAGGTAGAAGGTCTATAATGTCAAAAGGGAAAGTGTATGTCAGAAGGTCCTTGTATGTCATGTATGTCAGTAGTCCATGTAGGTCAGTGTATGTCAGGTAGGTGAGGTCATGTATCAGTAGGTTAAGTCTATGTATGTCAGGAAGGTGAAGTCTATGTATGTCAGGAAGGGAGGTCAGTGTATGTCAGGAAGGTGAAGTCTGTGTATGTCAGAATGTAGATCAGTGTATGTCAGTAGGTCAGTGTACAAATGTCAGGTAGTCTATGTAGGTCAGGTAAGTGAAGTCAGTGTATGTCAGGTAAGGTCAGTTGTATGTTAGGTAGTCTATGTTATGTCAGGAGTGAGGTCAGTGTATGTCAGGTAGGTCTATGTATGTCAGGAAGGTGAGGTCAGTGTATGTCAGGTATGTCAGTGTTATGTCAGTAGGTCTATGTATGTCAGGAAGGTGAAGTCTGTGTATGTCAGGTATGTGAAGTCTATGTATGTCAGGAAGTGAGTTCATTGTATGTCTAGGTAGTCAGTGTAATGTCAGGTAGGTCCTATGTATGTCAGGAAAGTGAAGTCAGTGTATGTCAGGTAGGTCTAAGTATGTCAGGAAGGTGAGTCAGTGTATGTCAGTAGGTCAGTGTATGTTAGGTAGGTACCTATGTAATGTCAGGAAGGTGAGGTCAGTGTATGTCAGGAGGTCAATGTATTATGTCAGTATGTCTAGGAATGTGAAGTCAGTGTATGTCAGGTAGGTCTATGTATGTCAGGAAGGTGAAGTCAGTGTATGTCAGGTAGGTCATGTATGTCAGTGTATGTCCAGGTATCCAAGTAGGACATGGTATGTCATGAAGGTGTCGTCAGGGTACTGTCAGGAAGGTCAGTGTATGTCAGGAAGTGAAGACTGTTGTATGTCAGGAAGGTCTGTAGGATCAGTGTATTTCAGGTAGGTCAGTGTATGTCAGGTCAGAGTCTAACTGTATGTCAGGAAGGTGAAGTCAGTGTATGTCATAGGTCAGTGTATTGTCAGGTAGGTAGTGTATGTCAGGAAGGTGAGGTCAGTGTATGTCAATAGGTCTATGTATGTCGTGAAGAAGGTGAGGTCAGTGTATGTCAGGTAGGATCAGTGTATGTCAGGAAGGTCTAGTAATGTCAGGAAGTGAACAGTCAGTGTATGTCAGGTAGGTCAGTGTAAGTTATGTATGTGTGAGGTCTAGTGTATGTCAGGAAGTGCGGCGTCAGCTGTATGTCAGGGGTCAAGATAGGTCTATGATATGTACATGAAGGTGAGGTCAGTGTATGTCAGGTAGGTCAGTGTAAATTCAGAGGAAGGTCTATGTATGTCAGAAGGTGAAGTCAGTGTATGTCGTGTCAGGTAGGTCTATGTATGTTGTCAGGAAGGTGAGGTCAGTGTATGTCAGGTATAGGTAAGGTCATGTATGTGATGTCAGGTAGGTCTATGTATGTCAGGAAGGTGAAGTCAGTGTATGTCAGGTAGGTGTCTATGTATGTCAGGAAGGTAGGTAGGTCAGTGTATGATCAGGTAGGTCAGTGTATGTCAAGGTAGGTCTATGTATGTCAGGAAGGTGTGGTCAGTGTATAGTCAGAAGTGGAGGTTAGGTCAGTGTATGTCAGGTAGGTCTATGTATGTCAGGAAGGTGAAGCTCAGTATGTATGTCAGGAGGTAGGTGTGGTAGTCTATGTATGTCAGGAAGGTGAGGTCAGTGTATGTCAGGTAGGTCAGTGTATGTCAGGAGTGTATGTCAGGAAGGTGTATGTCAGTGTCTATGTATGTCAGGTGGTAGGTCCAGTGTATGTCAGGTAGGTCCCAGTGTATGTCAGGAAGGTGATATCAGTGTATGTCAGGAAGGTAAAATCAGTGTATGTCAGGAAGGTGAAGTCTGTGTATGTCAGGAAGGTGAGCTCAGTGTATGTCAGGTAGGTCAGTGTATGTCAGGTAGGTCTATGTATGTCAGGAAGGTGAGCTCAGTGTATGTCAGGTAGGTCAGTGTATGTTAGGTAGGTCTATGTATGTCAGGAAGGTGAGGTCAGTGTATGTCAAGTAGGTCAGTGTATGTCAGGAAGGTGAAGTCAGTGTATGTCAGGTAGGTCAGTGTATGTCAGGTAGGTGAGCTATGTATGTCAGGAAGGTGAAGTCTGTGTATGTCAGGAAGGTGAAGTCTATGTATGTCAGGAAGGTGAGCTCAGTGTATGTAGGTAGGTCAGTGTATGTCAGGTAGGTCTATGTATGTCAGGAAGGTGAAGTCAGTGTATGTCAGGTAGGTCTATGTATGTCAGGAAGGTGAGCTCAGTGTATGTCAGGTAAGGTCAGTGTATGTTAGGTAGGTCTATGTATGTCAGGAAGGTGAGGTCAGTGTATGTCAGGTAGGTCAGTGTATGTCAGGTAGGTCTATGTATGTCAGGAAGGTGAAGTCAGTGTATGTCAGGTAGTCTATGTATGTCAGGAAGGTGAGGTCAGTGTATGTCAGGAAGGTCCATGTATGTCAGGAAGGTCCATGTAGGTCAGTGTATGTCAGGTAGGTGAAGTCTATGTATGTCAGGAAGGTGAAGTCTATGTATGTCAGGAAGGTGAGGTCAGTGTATGTCAGGAAGGTCCATGTATGTCAGTGTATGTCAGGTAGGTCCATGTAGGTCATGTGTATGTCAGGTAGGTGAGTGTCAGTGTATGTCAGGTAGGTGAAGTCTGATGTATGTCAGGTAGGTGAAGTCTATGTATGTCAGGAAGGTGAAGTCTATGTATGTCAGGAAGGTGAGGTCAGTGTATGTCAGGAAGGTCCATGTATGTCAGTGTATGTCAGGTAGGTCCATGTAGGTCAGAGTATGTCAGGTAGGTGAGGTCAGTGTATGTCAGGTAAGGTGAAGTCTATGTATGTCAGGTAGGTGAAGTCTATGTATGTCAGGAAGGTGAAGTTTATGTATGTCAGGTAGGTGAGGTCAGTGTATGTCAGTAGGTGAGGTCAGTGTATGTCAGGTAGGTGAGGTCAGTGTATGTCACAGGTAGGTGAAGTCTATGTATGTCAGGTAGGTGAAGTCTATGTATGTCAGGTAGGTGAAGTCTGTGTATGTCAGGAAGGTGAAGTTTATGTATGTCAGGTAGGTGAGTCAGTGTATGTCAGGTAGGTGAGGTCAGTGTATGTCAGGTAGGTGAGGTCATGTATGTCAGGTAGGTGAAGTCTGTGTATGTCAGGTAGGTGAAGTTTATGTATGTCAGGTAGGTGAGGTCAGTGTATGTCAGGTAGGTGAAGTTTATGTATGTCAGGTAAGGTGAGGTCAGTATGTAGAGGAGGTCAGTGTATGTCAGGAAGGTGAAGGTCAGGAAGGTCAGTGTAAGGTGTAAGTTAAATGTATGTATGTCATGTAGGTCCAGTGTATGTGAAGTCTGTGTATGTCAGGAAGGTGACGTCAGTTTATGTATGTCAGGTAGGTGAGGTCAGTGTATGTCAGGTAGGTCTATGTATGTCAGGTAGGTGAAGTCTAGGTGTATGTCAGGAAGGTGAGGTTTATGTATGTCAGGTAGGTGAGGTCAGTGTATGTCAGGTAGGTGAAGTTTATGTATGTCAGGTAGGTGAGGTCAGTGTATGTCAGGTAGGTCTATGTATGTCAGGAAGGTGAAGTCTGTGTATGTCAGGAAGGTGAAGTTTAGGTCAGGAAGGTATGTCAGGTCAGGGAAAGGTGAGGTCAGTGTATGTCAGGTAGGTGAGGTCAGTGTATGTCAGGTAGGTGAAGTCTGTGTATGTCAGGTAGGTGAAGTCTGTGTATGTCAGGAAGGTGAAGTTTATGTATGTCAGGAAGGTGAAGTTTATGTATGTCAGGAAGGTGAGGTCAGTGTATGTCAGGTAGGTGAAGTCATTGTGTATGTCAGGTAGGTCCATGCATGTCAGGTAGCCCATCCTATCCCACCCCACCCCATCTCATTCCATCCCATAATAAATAGTGGACACATAGGGGGTTATTTACTTAAGGCAAATCCACTTTGCACTACAAGTGCACTGCAAATGCACTTGAAAGTGCACCGAAAGTGCACTTGGAAGGACAGTTTCTGTAGATCTGAGGGGAAGATCTGAAATGAGGGGAAGCTCTGCTGATTTTATCATCCATTCATGTGGAAGCTAAAATGCTGTTTTTTATTCTCCTTGCATGTCCTCCTCAGATCTACAGCGACTGCACTTCCAAGTGCACTTGTAGTGCAATGTGGATTTTCCTTTAGTAAATAACCCCCCCTTAGTCTTATAGATGCAACCGGCCCTTTGAGGGCAACCATACTGCTAATGTGGCCCCAGATAAATTTGAGTTTGCCACCCCTGCACTAGGGCATTTTAAAAGCCCAAATCCAGTAAAAAAAATATCTTTGAAAGTAATAGAACTTTTATTTACTGGAAACACCGACTGTTGACAACCACTCCCCTCATTTTATAATAAACTTGATAGAAGTATTTAATCTTTACTATGCAAACAATTTAAAACAAAACATTTTAGCTAGTTTTTGGACATTAACCACTTAAGGACCCCCGCACGCACATATACGGCCTCAACATGGCTCGTACAGGCACAAGGGCGTAAATTTACGTCCCCGCCTGAGTGCGGTTCGGGGGTCCCATCGGGACCCCCTCCGCGGCGTGCGGGGTCTCCCTACCTCTGGGAGCGATCCGGGATCTGCGGGGTGGGGGATGTCCGTGATATCCGCCCCCCCCGCGATCGCTCCCAGCCAATGGGAGCGCGCTCCCAGCCTGTCACTTCCTCCTCCTGTGTTTACACAGGAAGGAGGAAATTATGTATTCTCTCATCGCAGCGCTGTTTCCCAGCGCTGCTGATGAGAGAAGACATCACAAGTAAGTGTGCACCAACACAACACTGACACACACTCACATAGGCATATTAACCCCTTGTGATCGCCCCCCCCCCCCACCCCCCTGTCACAGTGTTACTGAATGCAGTGATTTAATCACTGCATTTAGTGTCAGTGTGACAGGCACTGTAAAAAACAGTTAGTGTTAGGTTCAGGATAGCCCCCCCCACCCCCCCTAATAAAGTTTTAACCCCCTGATCACCGCCCTAGTTAACCCTTTCACTCCCTATTGCCAGTGTCACTAAGCGATCATTTTTCTGATCGCTGTATTAGTGCCGCTGTTCCCGCTAGGTAGCTATTTTTTTTTATTGCGATTTTTTTTTTTACTAAAGACATGTGGGTAAATAAATTTTGGCCTAAATGTTTGACTAAAATTTAGTTTATTTGATTTTTTTTTAACAAAAAGTAAAAAATAGTGTTTTTTTTTTTCAAAAATGTCGCTCTATTTTTGTATATAGCGCAAAAAATAAAAATCGCAGAGGTGATCAAATACCACCAAAAGAAAGCTCTATTTGTGGAAGAAAAGGACGCAAATTTTGTTTGGGAGCCACGTCGCACGACCGCGCAATTGTCTGTTAAAGCGACGCAGTGCCGAATCGCAAAAACACCTTGGGTCATTTACCAGCGTATTGGTCCGGGTCTTAAGTGGTTAAGTAACAAACCAGAGCACCTGGAAAAATAGGCCATGTTTCCATTGAATTTCAGATTTAACAAATGTCTTTAGGTAGTTTATCGACCTTCAAAAAGTCCAGTACCTTGTCCATTTACAGAAAAATGCAATAGTGAAAATGGCACATATAGTTGTTGGTACTGTAGAGGATGAACTTAGGAACAGTAAAAATACTCTATGTTGTTATGACAGTGGGGCATTTGTGTGTACAAAACCAAGCCCGGACTGTGATGAGCCTTTTCTTGTATTCACTAGTAATCATGGTTTGTGAGCAAAACTTGATTACTATTTTTTTACATACAAACTATACATCTATGGGATGTCTGGTTGTCATCCTTAACCACTTCCTTACTGGGCATGTAAACCCCCTTCCTGATCAGGTGAAATTTCAGCTTGCGGCACTGCGTCGCTTTAACTGACAATTGCGCGGTCGTGCGATATGGCTCCCAAACAAAATTGGCGTCCTTTTTTCCCCACAAGTAGAGCTTTCTTTTGGTGATATTTGGTCACCTCTGCGATTTTAATTTTTTGCGCTATAAACAAAAAAGGACGACAATTTTGAAAAAAAATACAATATTTTTTACTTGTTGCTATAAAAATTAGCCCAATTTAAAAAAAAATTCAGTTTAGGGTGATACGTATTCTTCTACATATTTTTGGTTAAAAAAAAAAAAAAAAATCGCAATAAGCGACTGGTTTGCGCAAAAGTTATAGCGCCTACAAAATAAGGGACAGAATTGTTATTTTTTTTTTTACTAGTAATGGCGGCGATCTGCGATTTTTATTGCGACTGCGACATCATGGCGGACACATCGGACACTTTTGACACATTTTTGGCACCATTCACATTTATACTGCAATCAGTGCTATAAATATGCACTATTACTGTATAAATGTGACTGGCAGGTAAGGGGTTAACACTAGGGGGTGAGGAAGGGGTTAATGTGTTTCCTGCATTGTGTTCTAACTGTGGGGGGAGGGGGGGTGACCGATCTGTGTCCCTATGTACTAGGAACACAGATCGGTATGCTCTCTCTATGACAGGACGCTGTCATTGTGAGAGCCGGCAATGAGAGATGATCTCATATGTTTACATATGAGATCATCTCTCATTGGCCCATCAGATCGCATCGCAAACGGCCACTCTGATTGGCCGTTCGCGGCGATCTGTGATTGGCTGTGTCCAAGGGACACGGCCAGTACACAAGTTCCCCGCTGCGCGCTCTGGAGCGCGCGCTGGGAACGAGGAAAGGGGCTGCCGAGGAAACACGGCAGCCCGGAGATTTAGAACCACCCTGCGGCCGCATATAGTCGTACGGCCGTAGGGAAGTGGTTAATTACGGTATATACTCGAATATAAATCGACCCAAATATAAGCCGAGGCATCTAATTTTACCACAAAAAAATTGAAAAAAAATTGACTCGAGTATAATAAGCCTAGGGTGTCCATCTGCATGCCTCACTGTGTCCATGTGCATGCCTCACTGTGCCCATGACTAGACTGACGTTTAACATGGGAGTCTTTCCTCTTTTCTCTCTTTTTTTTTCACTCTTTCTTTTCCTTTCCTTTTAGGGGAAGATTTAAATAACAAATATATATATTAGTTTAAATCACAGGCTAGTGTTGTGGGACAGGTGGGTGGGTGGGCAAGAGAGGGTTTGTAAGGGCGGGAGGGGGGAGGGCAGGGGGAAAAGGGGCGTATTGAATATGCTATGTAATATAGGTTGGTCTATTGTATTCCTTTTTTGATACGAAAACAATAATAAAAATGAATAAATGTGAAAAAAATTTAATAAATTGGGAGTGTATAGAAGGGGTGCCCGGGTTTGAAAAATCGGTGCTCCCTAGCCGGTAGGTCCCCGGACAACAAACTTTGCACACTTTGAGGAAGAGTGGGCCTACATATGTGCCAAGTTTGGGGACCCACGGCCAGCCGGTACCGGGTCCCCAAAGTCCGGGAAATCAGGTGCAAAAAGGTGACTCGAGTATAAGCCGAGGGGGGCCTTTTCAGCACAAAAAATTGTGCTGAAAAACTTGGCTTATACTCGAGTATATACAGTACATGCATAATGACGGAAAAGCAAATTTTCGATTTTTGGGCAAAAAAGATTTTATGATGGCAAATCTACAGTAATTAAAACATTACATACCATTAGCAGTGTGAACATGGTTTGTCCAACATTGAACCCATGTCGCCAGTTGTGGTAAGTGATGTCCCGATACCCTTTCCTCACAGTGTACATCCATCTTGTTAAAACCTAATAACAGAAATGTACACCAAAGATGAGCTTTTTATGTGACTTTCAAGGTTACGTTTGCATACATGATCATGTTTAGCTTAATGCCGCGTACACACGGTCGTTTTTTGCGATGAAAAAAAACGACGTTTTTTGTGAAGTAAAAAACGACGTTTTTGAAACGTCACTTTCAAAGACGATGTTGCATACACACCATCGTTTTTTTCACAAAAAACGAGGTTACGTTCACCACACTTTTCCATTGAAGCTCGCTTCATAACTAGCTTCTGGGCATGCGCGGGTTGAAAAACGTCATTTTGAAAGACGTTTTTGCTACACACGGTGACTTTTTGTGAAACAAAAAACGACGTTTTGAAAAACGACACAAAAAATTCAAGCATGTTGGAATTTTTTTTTGGTCGTTTTTTTGAAGACAAAAAACGACGTTTTGCCCACACACGATCAATTTAAATGACGTTTTAAAAAACGTCGTTTTTTTTTCATCGCAAAAAACGACCGTGTGTAGCGGCATAAGTTATGGCTTGATAAAAAAAACATTAGGAAAATGTCTATCTCCATCCGATAAAATGGCTTAATAAAAAAACATTAGGAAAATGCCTATCTCCTTTCGAATTAAACAAACCAATAACAGCACAGTGGCTTATCAGTTAGCATTGCAGTGTTGTAGAGCTGGTATCCAATGTTCCCACCAAGAGCAATGCTTGCATGGACTCTTGTGTCTTCAGATGCCCTATTCTATTCTTCAATTCAAAAAATACTGCAATATTAACTGGTTTCTGAGACAACTAGCCCTTAAATGTTTTATTATTGCTGTGACAATGCAAGCAAGGGACTGATGTGAATGCACCCACGTACTCTGAAGAATTGTTGAATAGGTTGATGCTATTTATTAGGGCAATAAATAAAACAACTTACATAAAAGCAATTAATTTATTTTCTGCCCACCATATTACTCTGTCATAAAGCTAGCTATGTATTAAAGTACAGTAATTGCAAGTTGCCTAATTCACTAATTCAATTCCCTTTTTTTACTGTTTTGTGGTTACTGTCACAAATATTATGTCTGTTAGTGGAAATGGACAACTGGAGATAACAAGAAAAAAGTAGCTGTAAAGATTGTCTTGGTATATTGTTTTCGAGAGGAGGCTTGCAACTTTTTCCTGATTTTTTTTTTCTGAAAACATCACAAATTTGTTTGGATTTAAGCCTTTAAAAAAAAAAAAAAACATAGTGATGAACATAATCATTTGGGTCAGAATGCAGAGTTTTGTGTTTCCAAGGGACATTCTACTTCTTGGGAGATAAAGTTCAGCAGTTGGGGTCTTCTTCTCTGAACTTACCGCTGTATCACTAATCTACCTTGAATGTGAGATGGCTTTGGTTTCATTTTATTAAAACATAGAAGTAAGAACCTGGGAACTCTGAGAAAATACACATTACTTCAACAGCGATGTTCATGGTGGGATAACCAAGTTGGTAGACATCAAGGTGTGTGTGGGGCTTAACGCACCCGATCAGACACTGGAACAACACTTGCTGTATGAGCAGGCGGAGACTGCAGTTATGATAAATCTGCATTAAGGTGGTACTTAAAAACTTAGAAGCAAGCATAACTCTTAGACCGCAAACACACGATCAGACCGGTCCGATGAAACTGGTCTGCAGACCAGTTTCATTGGACCGACCGATTCGATGGTGTGTACGGCCTATCGGACCGTTGTCCGTCGGACCAAAGTTTTAAAACTTGCTTTAAAACCTGTCCGTCGGACAGATTCGATGGTTAGTACGCAAAAGCATCGGACCAAAAACCTGCGCATGCTCAGAATTAAGTAGACGGATGCTTGGAAGCATTGAACTTCGTTTTTTGGTCCGATGATGTGTACACACATCAGACCACTTCAGCCTGGTCCGGTGAAAACGGTCTGTCGGACCAGTTTCATCGGACCTGTCTGATCGCGTGTAGGTGGCCTTAGTGCTCAGCGACTTCATACTTGCTTAACTGTACCAGACTTCTTCCAACACAAAGCCAGTATCCCACTCCTCCAGCTCAGTTTTCATGTCACCTCGCTTCCAATGACACACTTAAGACTTCTCACAGTATTAGGCATAAACTCTCTACTTGTTTCTGAACTTCTGTTTTTCCAGGCATCCACACTCTTTCTCTTCCCATTGACATGCAGTACAGGCGAGATCCATGAGCTTTGAAATTGATTCCATGATGTATGGGGGACCTACGCTGTAACGCTAGGGAGGGGTTAAGCCCAGAAACTCTTTCATCACCAGGTTACATCATCCCAGCCAAGTCACATTGTTCTCCGGTTAGCTGACAGCTGAGCACCCAACACTCCTCTGGTTACTCATGGCAACGGCAATATAGCTTTTCACTTCTCAACTTTACCCCTTGTTAACTCTTGGTAGCATTCTCTCAGGAGCTCCTCTTCATCCACCCCTTGTCTTGTTCTTTTTCACACCTTCCACACACCGTTTTTATTAAAGAACTTAAGACCAGGCACTTTTGGAACTTTCATAATATTTTCTTCTTGCAAATACAGAATTAAGGTCAAACAGTCTCTTAAAGATTCCTCCATACACAGCTCTAGTTCATCCTGGCTTAGGCTGCCCAGTTCATACTATCTAAAGGAGTTATTTTATCAAAGTTCATAGCCGCCTTCCGATACCCCTTATGAGCACCTCATAAGGGGAACAAATTGACAATAAGGAGTAGTGTGCACCCCAACAGTTGGCAACTGCCTACATGGGGGTTTTAGCTTGTATACCTATGAAATATCTCTAAACAACCATATACATCAATTTATTTGATTTCAACTTTTTGTTCATGTTTTTTTTCTCAAAAATCAAGAAATATTTTTCAGTTGTGTCAATTACCCAAAATCTGCCTTCATAAAGTCAGAAGGCAGAGGTACAAAGAGGTACCACAGGGAAACAACTGAAGGTCTCGCCATTATTCTAAAAGAAAGCATCAAGTTGGGTGATAGTATGAAATCTACAGAACTTTAGCAGGTGAATAAACCTGTCAGGATAGGCTTGCTGGGAGCAGCGGTTCCTCACAACATTCCCTGTGAGTTACCTGCTTATCTGATCTGTTCCTGTGATTACCCGGCTTGCCCTGTGACTACCTCTGCTATCCGCCTGCATCTGACCCCAGCCTGTCCTCGACCTTGCACCTGTCTTATCCTTTGGTCCATCCGTGCCTCCCTGTTTACTGACCCGGCTTGTCCAGTGACTCTACTCCTGTCTCCAGCATCTGTTCCAGTACTGTCTGTCTGTGTATGGCCCGGCCTGCCTGACCTTTCTATGTTCCAGTCCTTGGAACCTCCTCTCTCTATCCGTGAGTGTCTTGTTGATACAAGCCTGTTCCAGGCTTCAGCCCAGTCTGCTGACCCCCAGCTACAGCATCATCCGGAACTCCAGACCTACCTTCCAGCTGTTGATCCTGCCAGGCACTCATGCTACATTGTACTCCCATGCCTCCTGTTCACTCTATCAAGGGCCGCGAGTCAGGGCCGTAAGAGAGGCCTCCCTCTGCATATCGGGCTCATCTACTAGGTATGTGACAAAACCACTAGTAAATTATATGGTTTTACAAAGTTGTTTGATAATTAGAACATTTCCCATACATGAGTTTCAGTTGTCTGTTTAACCCTTTCAAGCTCCTGTGTTGCCCAAAAAGAAAGAAGAAGGTAAGAACCAACCTGCTCACCATGAACATGGTAAATGCAGCGAAACTGTTTATACTGATTTCCTTGACACACGACTCACACTCCACCACTTTCAGCGTGGCTCACACATCTCCAAAAATTGCGGATATGGAAGGACTTATTAACTTGGCAAACGATTCCCCATCAAAGTTCACAGCCACCTGGGCCAGCTGGTTTCAGTGTCACACCACTGATCAATACAAAAGCCTGATCAACCCCCAGGTCTAACCAGCAAATAGGCGAGCGATCTGTTTGCGCCATACGCAACATTCATCTAAAAAGGAAGGTAGATCTGAACAACCCCCCCCCCCCCCCCCAACCAGAGAGATCTTGCGACAGACTGCACATCTTCACTCTCTACCTTCAACATGTCCTCCACCCCTCATCTTCTCCCTCCTGTTACACTGATATCAATTAACTTAAAGTGTCACTAACCCCCTTCATCCTTTACAAATTTAACCCTAGTTAGGAGGGTTTCATTGGCCATTGTATAAATCTTTCTATTTAATATTTTTTTCCTTCAACCAACCCTCCTAACCCAACCAAATACATTTTATGCTTATTCCAGAATATGCTTTCCTCCCGCTCTTGGATCCCCCCTCCTCATTTTTCCCCTCTTCTGTCTTTTAAGTATCCTCTTTATTACTTACAGGTTTGGGTTTAACCCAATTATTTGACGTTCATTATCATTTGCTTGAAACTTGCAGCCTTCCTTGATGCTGGGCACTGACAGCCCCTAGACAGGCTAGCTGTTTGTACATGTTACATTTATCCAACTGTTTGTCACAGCACATTGGTTGTATAATAATATGCTTGACATATTTTTCTTTTTGTACTGTATGTTTGAAAATTATATTCTCAATAAATCTTGTTTGGAAAAAAAAGGCAACCTGCAAAAGAAGTTATTATCAGACTCAGCAACTGATGACGCTGATATTTTGTTCTCTTGTAGTGCTACTCTGGCCAGAAGATCTTCAGTATCTTTTTTTTTTTAAAGTGTATTTTTGTGCGTGAACTCGAGAGAGAGGAGCCGGACTGCAGGAGTTGGGAGTAGGCAGACCCTCCCCCCGGAGGCAATCGCCATCCTTCTCCATGCCCCTGGTGGCAATGGCGGGTGTGAAGGGGGGCCTCCCACTCACCCCGCCCTACCTGCTCCTCTTGGGAGCCCAACTGGGGCCCAACGGGACCCCAATGGGGCAGAGGGACTCCCCCTATGAGGGAGTGAGGGGGCCTAGCCCACCCAGCCAGCCCCGTAGATCCTTCGCCTCTCTTTTATTTTAAGAGACCGCATGGCCAAAGTGCATGTGTTTTAAACCAATTTTGTGTGCGTGCAAGTGTGGTGGTTTTTGTGGGGGGGGGGTGGGCGTACTAAGCACAGGTGTACCTTGCATAGCACACCCACCGGGAGCCGTGCTGAGACCACCAAACTCAATTCACATGTAGCCGAGACCGGGATCCGAACCCTTGGCTGCAGAGGTGAATGGCTTGTCAGCGCAGTGCCAATCACGTTGAGCCACCGCAGCTCCTTCAGTATCTGATGTACACTGTGGTTCCACTCAGCACTATGTCACTACAGATCTGCAGTGGTGGTGTAGCATTATAGCGCTTCTTATGTGGGTGATTTTTACTTTTTTTTGCTGTTGAGAGAGTTGCTTTAAAGTACTTTTGATACCTATTCATATTGCCTACTATAGCTGTTACAATTCTGTTTCTATAGATATTATTTTACACCTAAAACTACATTTAACAGGCAAATGTCCATTACTAGCTCTGCAAAACTGAGTACTTACATCCGCAGGCACCTTAAACTTTTCAATGACTTTTAGCTCAACAAATAGTCTGATGCCACTCTTAATGAGCTCATGTTCCGTCACAGGGAAGTCGCTGAAGCGGAATTCATACAGTTCTAGCGCTGCTGGGTCTGGCAGTTCCTCTTTCTGTGCAAAGAAATACAGAGAGATATGTCACATTTTCTTGTTCAAAACATTGTTCAAGCATTGCGTATACAGTGATATGTATATATTCTAGATTTTATTCTGCAGCCAACCATCATTTTTGTGGTTTGCGTTAAAAAATAAAGTCTCTTTTGCTTGCAACCATGGCAATGGCAATTGTAGACAAGGTTTACCTTATCAGTTCTCTTGCTATCGCTGTCAGAAATTTGGGTAGGGCTTAAAGGATATCTAAGCTGCTTTATATTACTTTATTGTTTATGGGTTTAAAGTCTTTACAAGAAGTGGCTGCATTCATTTATTATGGCAAAAAACAACAACTGTATCCCTGTAACTTCCTGTGCACTAAAATGATATGTTTTTTATTGTTATCAGTTTCCCCAGCTACCTTCTGTGATCTACAAAAGAGATGAGAAGAGAGAGTTTTGTGGTCCAAATCGGAAGAGCTTTCTAGAGTGACAGCACTGCTCCTCCATAAATATGATGCAGTCACCCTAGGACAAGAAGTGAAGTGTGATGTTGGCAGGTTCATCAAGTGAAAATAAAGGGGAAAAGTTTTGAAAAAAAATATGCAAATGCTGCCATTACATTTAAAAATTGGTAAGCTGTAGAATCAAAAATTTTTGTTTTTTAGGTGTGCTTTAAATCACAGGAAAAGAGCAGTAACGTACAATACGTACGACAGCACTATAAAGGAGACGTACCATTCAAATGGCGCCACCCTTTGGGCTGCTTTTGCTGATCCTCATGTTAGTAAAAGTTTGGTGAGAGACGATTTGCGCTTTTCAGTCCGTTACAGCGTGACGCATGTGCTATCTCCATTAGGAAAGCTAGTTTTACCAGAACGAGCGCTTCCGTCTCATACTTGATTCTGAGCATGCACGTTTTTTTTCCTCGGAAAAGCATACACACGAGCGGTTTTCGGTACAAGAAAAAAAAACGATGGAAAAAACGATGAGAAAAAATAGAGCAGATTCAAATTTTCTCGTCGAGAAAAACCACTATGGAGAATACACACAACCGGTTTCACGACCAATCTAAAAAATGACAGTTTTCTCGTCATGAAAAATGGTTGTGTGTACGCAGCATGAGAACTTATATTTCCATTAAAGTAATATACATACCAATATTTTTACAAGATCCGATTCTTCACATTCATCTAAATTTTTGCTTAACTTTTCCTTCGATTTCTAAATAAACATCATAGAAAAAAACTTTTGGTTAGCTATAGCATGGCAGTCATGTATCTGTATAAAATATACAAAAGTTACCAAGATAGTCTGCAGCTCTTTCGGCGTGCATTTCAACTGGTACATCAGCATCTCTTGGGCAATGTCCTTTCGGTTCTGAAGTTTGTTAATTTTCTCATAGGCGTCAGTATTCAGAACAGACCAGCCCAGGAATTGTGTAAGGGCCTGGAATAGAGAGAAAGGTGCTGTCATGTAAGGTCAGGTCTTAGGACCCAGTATAAATATACAATGATTTTTTAAGGCAAGTATGAATGGGCATGGGGGTGAATCAGTGGCGGCCCGCCCATATGGGCGCACGGGCACCGCCCCCCTCCCGCAGTCACAAAAAAAAAAACGGGCCCTTTAAGAACTTTTATTCGGCTAAAATGTAATTTTGACAATTTAGCCGAAGTTCTGGCGGCCGTCTATAGAGGGCGCTGCAGCGCCACCCCCTCTCGCAAGTAACACACGTTCAATGCAATGCATTGAACGTGAGTTACTGTTGCCAGCTGCCTGGTCTATTCGTATAACCGGACATGGGACGCCGGTTACCCGAATAGCGGCAGCTGGTTGGCTGAGGGGAACTGCCTATCAAAGCCAGCGGCTCTGATAGGCTTTTCCAGTGCCGCCCTCCGGCTCTCGGAAGTCTATGCTCGGAGCGCAGGCAATCTGCGGTCCTTGCATTAGACTGACGGCCATTTCAGCCAATCAGGTTCCCGGATTCTGGTTATCAGGAACCTGATTGGCTGAAGCTTCTCCACGGCGGCAGAAGACATTGAGGGAGGACATGGAAGCGTCAGGTAAGTGTTTTTTTTACAGGGAAAGGGGCATCATGGGGCACAGTGGCAGCATGGGGCACAGTGGCATCATGGGGCACAGAGGCGACAATGAGCACAGTGGCAGCATGGGGCACAGTGGCATGGGGCACAGTGGTGACAATTGATGGCACAGTGACTGAATATGATGGCATGGCACAGTGGTGACAATTGATGGCACAGTGACTGCATATGATGGCATGGCACAGTGGTGACAATTGATGGCAGAGTGGTGGCGTTTGATGGCATGGCACAGTGGTGACAATTGATGGCACAGTGGTGGCGTTTGATGGCATGGCACAGTGGTGACAATTGATGGCACAGTGACTGCATATGATGGCATGGCACAGTGGTGACAATTGATGGCACAGTTGCTGTGTTGCATGGAACAGTGGTGACAATTGATGGCACAGTGGCTGCATTTGATGGCATGGCACAGTGGTGACAATTGATGGCACAGTTGCTGTGTTTGATGGCATGGCACAGTGGTGACAATTGATGACACAGTGGCTGCATTTGGTGGCATGGCACAGTGGCTGCATTTGGTGGCATGGCACAGTGGCTGCATTTGGTGGCATGGCACAGTGGCTGCATGTGATGGGCACAGTGAGGCTGCAATATTTTTTTTTCATTTGCACCCCCCCAAAAATTTTGAGCACCAGCCGCCACTGGGGTGAATACTGACAGATGTCAGGACTTACACTCGATATAAAAATATATATTGCTTCATATAGTAATTCATTGCTACTTCTAGGCCACTTCTCAACGTGAACTGCCACTGGCTTTAAAAGGAGGAAACATGGGGTTGATTTACTAAAACTGGAGAGTGCAAAAACTGGTGCAGCTCGGCATAGAAACCAATCAGCTTCCAGTTATTTTGGCAAATCTTAATTGAACAAACTGAAGTTAGAAGCTGATTGGCTACCATGCACAGCTGCACCAGATTTTACACTCTTTATTTTTAGTAAATCAACCCCATAATGTCAGCTGGTAGTTTCTGTTATGGAAGTACATGATGATAATTCAAGTGTGTGTGTTGAAAGCTATTTCACAGTATCCCTTCTGTTTTCTCTATGGATAATCTCCTGACAAATGAACCTATACATCTGTTCATGCTTGTAAAACTACTATTACATAAAGTAGTTCATAGACATTTCATAATCAAGATAAAGTGGCTTAAGCTTTGATTGAATCAGAATTTAGCAAATTTTGATCCTGCTTCATATTTTGCATCTAAATCATGAGTAGACTGGGCTGGTGGGCATTTTTTCCCCTGGGCAAATACTAATTAGATATAATAAAATGAGATTTTGGTGGGACTTTAAATGAGGTAATGACGCAGTCATTTACCTCTATCCCTGTATTTGTATAATAAGTGTTGGAGAACAATCAAAATAATATGGGCCAAAAAGTTCCACAGACCTGGTTTTACAACGAAATGACACTTGATCCCATGGTTTCTTTAAAGGCACAGAGGATTTTGGCCACAGGCAAAGTCTGCACAGCAGGGGGCCTGGCTCAGATGTGTAAGACAATACCTTACAAGCCAGCTGAAGGAAGACTGCCCTATGAACAATGGTTGGTCCAAAGGCAAATGGGAGGGAGTTTGAATGAGTAATGAGTGAGGTTTTGTAAAAAGATTGTTTCAAGTCAAGCCTACCATGAGGCTGTGTCTACGTCATTCTGGGACTCTTCTTCTGACGGCCATATTGGGCCTAGCCATGTGGCCAAGGCCTTCTCAATTTACCAGTGAGGGTCACAGATAAGAGTATTAAATATCTTTCATTATTATTTGCCAGTATTGTTATTAGGCTATAGATGTTTGTTGTTAGAATGTGATATTCCTACTTTGAAGGAAATAAATATAATGTGTATATCTAGTAATTGTGTCATTCTTTATAACTAGCATTATAGCCTTAAGCGTAAACACACTCCAATAGAGGAAATTAGCAAACATGGGACACATACACATTAGTACAGATGCAATGGTTATACAGTATAGGTTACAATATAGATATATATATAATATATATTATTGCATGATTTTACAATAAGGAAGATAACAGAAAGGGCGGGACTTTATATGAAGTATGTGGGGGACAGGGATCTAATTATTTTATAGTAGTTGACATATCTATGGTACATTGTGTATCTTATATTCACATAATTGATTCATAAGTAGCTATATTCTATTTCAGAAAAATTCATAAATATACACATAATTAGATACTTGCATGGTTAAAAGTTATTCTATTCCATAACAAAGAGAAGGACAAGAAAATGTACAAAATTAAAATTTAACAACTTTATTATCTAAAAATCATACATAGTTCAGAACAGTCCGTACAAGGAGATTGAAAAATATATATATATACAAGTGCATATATAACACCGCGCTACCTAACTAAACACAAATAAAGCTGCCAACACAACAGAATTGGATCAATTCTGTAGGAGAAAACAAATGGAACACAAAAAGTGTAGCGCTAAAATTATGTGAGGGATAAGCATATAACACTGCAAAGCATCATACAAAACATGAAGTGAAATAACATATGTAATAAGTGAACCGTCACATAAATTAATCACCAAGTGTTCAAACGATCATATCAATAGATATGAATAAAATAATTGACTCAAAATGTCCAAACAAACGTAATGATGAGTGAAGGAGATTTTTGATAGCAGATCCACCACCAAAGAAAAAATGGGAGGCTTACCGGAAAGCGTGGACTCAACTAAGTTTACACCTAATGAGTCACTAAGGCTTAATGTGATGGTATCCGGACATCAACCTTCCATTGGGAAACAGGGATGGGTTTTTGAATAGGAACCAAATCTTCATGTAATAGATAAGGGACCAAAAAATTGCAGTAGTACCAGGGCCGATACATATGACTCTTCAATTCTTTGCAAGGGATCCAAAATGCTCAGATGCCACAATTATGGGAGGAAAGAAATGGATGCAGACATAGTGTGATAACGTATAAACTTTTTACTAAAATATACAAAATCCAAATGGTTGCACTCACATTTCAGCAGGAAAATCAGAAGCATGTTAACACATCTAGCAGTAAAATCAGCAAAGGACCCGACGCGTTTCGATCAAACGATCATCGTCTGGGAGATACTAAAAAAGGAGATACTAAAAAAATCCAGGATACACAGACAGGAAAAAAAATTGTGTAATATGGAAAATGCTGATATGACACATTGATTTTTTTGGCTCTATGCGTTTCGCGACTTATTGTCCCTCATCAGGAGCAAGCGTGTATTGTATTTCTGCAATGACATAGATATATTTCAAATTGGTCCAGTACATTCACACATTTAGGAGACAGAAAACAAAGAATCTGAGTCCCAACTGGTACTTACTGAGTATCCGTGTACTGATGGCATGGCAGTCGGGCTACGCATGCCCCCATACACGGAGACCACTCCCTCGGGGACTGAGACGGCTTAATGGTCTGTATTCCCCACAGGCCTCACCCAGGATGAACAGGCATCAGGCAGTGATTGTTGTGTAGACATGAAGTCAGTGGCAGAGTGTGACTGTAAAATAGTGGAATGTTCAACTAAATATGCATTGCAATTTGTTGATAAGATGGTGAAAGGTGGTATGATTATTGGAAAAAAGGGCAAGCGACATTAAGCTAAGAATGACCAAAGAAACGCATGGGTAACAAATCCTACATAAAACCACCAGCCAAAACAAGGCGATAAAGGGATGGGTAAACAAGAGAAAAATTAGCAAAATTAGGAAAATTAACTGTTAAGTGGACTAAGAGGCACGTGACAAGTGTTGTTCTGTGAAGTGGGAAATAGCCAAATGCCTGAACCATCCATGGATGGTGCCCATATATAGGTCCCGCCGCCGAAGAACCCTGTCAACGTCACGAACGCGAACACACAGGGAGGGGAGGCGCCTACACCAATGCGGAAGAGCCGTCTGGTAGTTTTGCGCCAAATTCACCACCTTTACTGCTCGTAGCTGAAAGCTTAAACGGCAAAGCGTGGCCACAAGAGGTGACACCCTGCATCCGGCATTGAGAGGTGCGACATCGACACACAGTGCACGCACACCGAGCCCGCCAGCAAGGGGCGGGGGAAAGGGAACGCAGGCAGTGCGCGTCGCAGCCCCCGGGTTGGAAACAAAGCCGTGGGAGGCACAGCCCAACCCCAAAAGCCAAAGACAGACAAGACCCGCACGAAAATTATGTAAATAAACTGGAGAAAACAGAATGGAAGCCAGGTCAAATGGACTTATGAAATTACATAATGTACATAATAAAAAATGAATACAGAAAAGGGCAGAGAGTAATAACAACAAATTATGTATGCAGGAGCATAGTACTCAAAGTCTACTACAGAATCCCAAAACACATACTTCCCTCCCACTTTATAGTAGTTAACATATGTATGGTACATTGTGTATCTTATATTCACATAATTGATTCATAGGTAGCTATATTCTATTATTTCAAAAAAAATATAAATATACACATGAATAGATACCTGCATGGTTAATTCTATTCCATTTCGTCAGTATCTCCTTGTATTTACCCATTGTACCGATTGTTCTGAACTATGCAAAATATTGAATATATATATTCAAACATAGGAAACATCTTACTTCTGTGATTTGCTCATCATATTCATCAAACGGCCTCCCATCTTTCCTGTTGTAAAAGGTGGCCACTCCCACAATTTCTTCCTTCTTGTTGACAATAGGCAGCGAGAGGACATTTTTGATACACCATCCCGTCTCATCTACTGCTTCTTTCTACAATAATAGGAGTCACAGGTGAAATGTTGGCATACAAAGATTTATACTGCCAATTGCTGGGCTAGCTAAAGACAGTGTTTTAAAATCTTGATTCAAGAGGAATGCAAGTGTCACCTGAAATTTGAAGTATTCATCTACTGGGGCATTCATCATGTTGCAAATCTGAAGTGAACATAAAGAAAAATATATCAAATACAGGGATTACATTAACCTAAAAAAGATCCATTAGATTTATACCTAGATTGTTGAAGAAAACCTGTACAGACAAAATATGTAGGCTGCCAAACTCTACTTTTGAAATGAAAGTTATTTGGCTTTTTTGCTAATACAGAGAGCTATGCACAAGGTAAATTCATGCCTACTGTTCACTTACCTATTTATTTTATTTAAAAAAAATAGAGCTTTGCATTATGTCCTAGCACCAGAAAACATCCTAATCTATTGAAATAACTTTAGTCAATCAAAGAGCAGTTTCAGTCAGGAAGTGAAATGCTATCCAATAAATACAGTACATGTGGAAAAGTTGCATTGTTAACAGGGGTCAAGTCCTGGGGAAAAAAGTGTGGGAACTCCCACCCAAGATCGGGTCTGCCGCGAATTATCACAGGATTTAGAAAGAAGCAAGTTCTTTCTAAATCCCACGATAACTCGCGGCAGACCTCGGCAATGTCTCCTGGGAACAATGACAAAAGCTCCCAGGAGACATTGCGGCATCGAGGAAGTGACGGAATACCCGCACACTACCTGATGAATCCATATACAGGAAGCGGCCAGTAACATAAAGGATTACTAAGGTTCGCTTGCCCCTGACAGATTAAACTCCCACCAGCCTTCTTTTCCACTTACCGTAGGCATGTACCGACTTTGCCTGGGGAGGGCTTCCGACCGCGGATAAGTTATGCCAAACTCACCATCCCTAAACTAAAGGGGTGCATAGGCCTCCCAGACCTCTGCAAATATCACCAGGCCTGTCACCTATCTAGAATTGTTGATTGGAATGTTCACCTCTCCTCTAAAGCTTGGGTCCAATTGGAGCATACGTTCTCAACCATCCTGCTGTCCCAAACCCTGTGGATCAAACCAAATTTTATCCCCCCCATCCTGTCAGACTCATCCTCTTATGTTCCCAACGTTACCTGCTTTCAGAATGTCTTGCTCTACACATCAAATTTCCTCCCTCTTAGGCCTAATGACCCCGCTTAGACACAACCCAGACTTTACTCCGCGTCTCTCTTCCTCCTTTTTGTCAGATGCTTGGCCTCACACTCACATTTGTGTGGAACACTTCTTTAAGAGCGATCGTCTCCTCTCTCACGAGGCTTTAAAATCCAGAATGAGGAATAAATCGTTCCCGTTCTGGACGTATGTTCAACTTAGACACTTTTTTGACAGACCTCCCCCGAAGCTGGCCTGGTCCCGTCAACTCACCCCCTTCCAGACGCTATGTTCAAGTACTGAAACACTGACCTACTTAATAGCTTCTACGACAGTCCAAAACACAACTGGGCCAGCCGTAAATGGGAATTGGACCTTTCCATAGACCTAACAGGCCTGAATTGGGAAGCTATTTACTCTTGCATACACAAGGGGACAGTGAACGTACACACACAAGAAAATGCTTTTAAGATATTTTCAAGATGGTACAGGACCCCCCTTAGGCTGCATACCATCTACCCCTCTGTTTCCCCACTATGTTGGAGATGTGGAGCCGAGATAGGCTCACTGTTACATATTTGGTGGTCGTGCTCTAAACTATAACCGTTCTGGACGGAGGTCCATCGCCTTACCAACCACATATCCACCTATAACCTTGAATTCTCACCGTGCAGTTTCTGCTCCATCACTCCAACATACCACCAAGGACCTACTTACGTTCCCTGGCAATGCATCTAATTAACGCAACAAAGCTTTGTATCCCCGCAAAATGGCAATCTCCGGAACCACCATCTAAAGCTGAGTGGTTCAGGCGAATACATCAAATTGCAGAAATGGAGAACCTGATTCACCAGGCACACGTCACACCTTCCAAATACACTCAATCTTGGGCTTGCTGGCTACACTTTACTCTGACAGACGAATATAGGGCAGCTGCTTCTTGAGAGACTTCCGAGAGCTGTGGTGGGAAACGGAAAATTCCCCATTCCTGTTTACTTTCTCCCCCCCTTCTGGATTACTCATCATTAACCCCCTATATTGAGCCCCCCTCTCTTACACCGAATTTATACAAGGCTATACAATAACACCTAACACAGATCTCTTTTGACCTGTTAAATCCTCAGCCCTTTATACCCCCCCCCCCCCGAACGCATCTCCTTATCTTTCCATCTCTCCGATGGAGGTACGTCCCCATTTTACATAGTTGGACAAATTCTCTTTAATGTTTCCAATTGTTCATGGCATTACTTATTGAACTCACGACCTCGAGGTCGCTCCCTTCTGTTCCCCTCTGCATATGGCACGTCATATGTCACACAGACATTTACCCTAAAATCTTAACTCACTGTGTTGTTACGACAGTTTCTACGGTTTATGAATGTATATTGTGAATATGACTTTCGTTTTACGGCGGCTGTGTCCACGAACCTACATTTTATGATCTTTTGTCGATGCATTGTAATTTCTGTATTGTTACCATTCTTTTCAATAAAACCATTGAAATAAACATTCAAAGCATGTATGTTTTCTAAGTGGTAACCACTTAGAAAACTCTTAATACCTTTTTTTTTTTTTTTTTTTATTAAATCAGGCTGTGTGTGAGAAACAGCAAGGGGGAGATTCCAGCATCACAAGCATGCAAGCTCCATGATTACCTGATTACAGATAGAATGTGGGGTAAACTACAGCAAAACCTAGATAAAAAATGTAACTTCTAAGCATATAGGCTAAGCCCCTTTTATGCTTCTCATGGTTTTTTTTTTTTTTTTTTTTGTGAAGTATTATTTTAAATAAACTGCAAAGGAAACTATATAAGAGACATTTTACAGTTCACATAATAAATACTAAAAACTACTACAAAATCATAGACATATAATAACAAGGGGACAAACACTTGACAGCTTCATTATACATTAGAGATTCTATTTTATAGGATTGCAAGTGTTACTAATTAAAAAACAAAAAAATATAAATAAAAAAATCAACATACATATCCATTCTCAGCGACGAATGTGGGCAGTCCACTCACGAGGGACCAGTGATCTTCAGGAGGTGTGCTAGGTACACAACACAGAGCACATTAGACTGGAGAAACGAAACAACTATTATAATTAATTTAAAACTGTTGATATATCACTAGTCATATCTTACGGGATGACTTTAATTTCTTCTTTCCCATGCAAAATATAATCAATAATCTTGTAAAAAATTACTTCCTGAACAAAAGAAAAAAGACAGTTGTTAATACTTCCTAAAGAGATTACAGATAAGTGAATTATTGAAGATGTTTCACTGGAAAAACTAGGGATGCACCGATACCATTTTTTAAACACAGTACGAGTACCGATACTTTTTCCCAAGTTTTCGCTCATACCAATTACATGTATCTTTTGCCTAGAAAAGGCAGGTAGAGGGGTGGTTTGGGAAGTGGGGGTTGTTAGGGAGTTGTGGGTAGGTGTGTGTGATGCCCAGTACCTTCATGCTGGCCAGTAGCAAGCAGGGCCAATTCTCCTTCTGGATGAGGTGCTGTGCTCCTTCCAATGGATCCATTTTTATGTAATAGACCAAAGACTGTCCGGGGCACATCCCACTGGTCTTCGGGAGGACCCCGATCCACCTGTCCTTCGGGCCACTGATCTCTCTCTTACTGACTCTGCCATAAGAGAAGTGTTTAAGCACTTCTCTTTTACTGTGCTGGCAGGGAGATCAATGTGTCGGGGTAATATATCTACAGACACACACATGTGTGTTTGAGCTTTAGGATGCACACCCTAATGCAATAGGCTGCGCACACCTATCTTGGGTAGCCTGTTACTTTAAGTGGTTCTAAAGGCAAAAGGTTTTTACCTTAATGCATTCTCTGCATTAAAGGGTTTGTAACCTAATTATGCTTTGCTGCCAGCCCACCTATTTTGAGCTGCTATCCTGCACTGTAAAAAGTGTTTGTTAGAATCGATGGTTCTAAATACCTTTTTTGTGAAGTATCTTCAGACTGGTCACACGACTCCTGGATGCTCTGATACTCTGATCCAGGGCTACAGCAGGAGGAGCCAAGCTCTCCCTCTGGCATAAACCGGGAGCCACGTAATCTCCCAGCTGGCTGCTCTGCTCCTCTCGCTGTAGTCCTGGATCAGAATAGCAGAGCAGCCAATAGTCACATGACTTGTTATAAGATACTGCACAAAAGGGTATTAGAGGCTTAGTTTCTAACAGACACTTATAAAGTGCAGAATGGCAGCTTAAAAGAGAGTGGCTGGCAGCATTTTTTTAAATTAAATTGTAGTTTTTTACTAACAGCAGCAGGGAGGGGGGGCAGAGACAGAGGCACAGACTCCTGAGCTGACAGACAGGGTGAGGAGGGGGGATAGGACAGGGGAGATGAGGAGAGACAGCGGATGACAGAGGCACGTAAACTGACCACGGTGTCAGAGCTCAGCAGCCATGATAAACCGTGGTCAGGTTACAGAGGGCAGGGCAGAAACTGGCAGGATCAGACAGATATTTTACAGCAAAGGGGCAGGTTAGACAGCACAAGCACTGTGCTGTTTAAATAGAATAGATGGTGCTGCGCTGTTAAAAAATAAACCTAAAATCAAACTAAATCTACCTAGATAATATACATTAAAGAATATGCAGAACAGTGAGTTTTACAATAAATGCTAAAGATAGTAATGCACATGAAAGGATTTCCAAATAAAGAATCACAATTTTATAAAATTAAGTGATGTGGACACTCTTCAGTTGAGTGTAAATATAACATATAAAATGACTTTGTCCTTAAAGTACAGAAAATTGTGCAAAAATATATGCAATATGCAAAGGTGATTTCTCCTCTTCTGTGCAACAAACACAATGTGCAAAGTGCAGAAAAAGGGTTTCTCCTCTTCTGTGCAAAAAATGTATTTCTCCTATTCTGTTCAATACACATTTAGTAAAGATGGCCTCTTACCTTGCGGTTATAAGGCAATCGCAGGTGTATATAATAGTGAAGATTAGTAGTGTTCACAAGGCTGTCTTCTTGATACTATATTCTCAGTATAATGGGGCAGATCTAAAACAAGCAGTGGTCTTTCTCTCCCAATGGATGTATATATAATGTGGAGGAGGAAAAGGTGGAGGATTCTGGATAGTGTAGTATTTTGAAAACAAAGTTTTTATTGATTAAAAACAGTAAGGCCTCGTACACACGAGCAAATAGATTTGTTCAAATCCGTCGGACAGACAGATTTGAACAAATCTGTCTGCTGGGATGTAGTGGTTTGATCGTGTACACACGATCAAACCAAAATCCCCGCCGGCAGACAGCGCGGTGACGTGGCGGTGACGTGGCGGTGACGTTGACGCCGCCACGTCACCGCACCCGGAAGTAAAACACTTCCGTGCATGCGTCGAATCAATTCGACGCATGTGTGAGAAGATATATCTGCTGGTTAGCGTACTAACCAGCAGACATGTCGGGCGGACGGGTTTGCATCCGACAGATTTCAAAGCATGCTTTGAAATCTGTCGGGTGGCCAAATCCGTCGGTTTGCCCGTACACACGATCAAATCTGTCTTCTGAAACGGCCCGTCAGACGGGTTTCAGCAGACAGATTTGATCGTGTGTACGCGGCCTAAGGCGTACTTACATTTATTTTTTTAAGTTAAAAAGCAAAACACCACGAGCCGCGAGCTCGTATGTTGACGTCACTTCTGGTGCCTGTCTGTCCCAACACGTATCATCACGGTCACATGACTTCATCAAGGTCACTTTATATGTTAGATTTACACTGGGAGAGTGTCCACATCACTTTATTTCATAAGATTGTGATTCTTTATTTATTTGGAAATCCTTTCACGTGTATCACTATCTTTAGCATTTAATGTACATCTCATTGTCCCGATTCTTTCTTTTTTAATATACATTTTCTAGGTAGTTTTAGTTTGATTTTAGTTTTATCTTTTAACAGCGCAACACTATCTATTCTATTTATTTTGGGTATGGACTGACCTTTTTTCAGTTCCTGCAGCAGTTAAACCACTATTTTTCATAGTAGTGTGGGAATATATATATAATTTATCCCTGTGCTATTTAAACTGCTCTATGGAAACAAGGGGCCAGATCCACAGAGAATTGCCCTGGCGCAGTGTATCAGAGATACACTACGTCACCGTATTTTACCTGGCTCTAAGTCGAATCCAGGAAGATTTCGGCCCGTAAGGTACGGCGGCGTAGTGTATTTCTCGCGGCTGAATCAAACTACGCGATTAGGGGGCGTGAATCATTTAAATTAGGCGCGTCCCCGCGGCGATCGAACTGCGTATGCTCCATTCAGAAATCTCCCGCTGTGCATTGCGTGAAATTACGTCGTAACGTAATTTTTTTTTTGTGGCGTAATTTACGTACATTACTATTCACGGACGACTTACGCAAAAAAAATAATAATTGAAAATTCGACGTGGGAACGACGGCCATACTTGGCACGTCTAACTATAGACCGGATAATAGCAGCTTTAACTTTACGCCGGAAAAAGCCGACTAGCGACGACGTTAGAGAATGCGACGGCCAATCGTAACTTCGTTGATCGCCGTAAAAAGCTAATTTGCATACCCGACGCGGTAAACGACGCAAACTATACCCATCGGGTGCAAAAAGATTGCAGCGTAGATCCAAAGGCGTACGAAGACGTAAGCCTGTTGGATCGAAGCCTGAAGCCGTCGTATCATGGTTTGAGGATTCAAACTAATGATACGACGCGGGTAATTTGAAAGTACGCCGGCGTATCAGGAGATACACCGGCGTACTGGCTCTGTGGATCTGGCCCAGGATCTCTATTTTTTTATTTATTTAGGGTAACAACTACTTTAAAGGGAAAAAATATTTCAACAGAACTCCCTACGGCTCACCCTTAAACACTTACCTGCGTCTTCTCCTGATCCAGCGCTGTACTGTCTACAACGGCTCTTCTCCTTATTTCTAACTTCTATAGGGGCAATTGGAGAAGAGGAGTGGAGAGCGCTGACATCAACCTCAGAAGAGAAGGTGAGGGGCCCCAGATAAGTATAACATCTTTTTTTTATTTTAGGAAAAAAAATTAAGATTTACAACCGATTTCACCTAGTGTTAAGTTTTCTCATTGGATGAAACCAGCTATACATACAAAGTGTACAATAACTTGACAGGTGGAGTCTTATTGGTTGTTAAAAGCAATGTGACATTTTCTCATTGCCATATTTTTTATACACTCACTCTGTTTTATTGTTACACTATGTTATTGCCAGTGGCTGGAAAAATACCACAGTAATTTGGCTGTAATAGGCTGCACTAGCACATGTCGCTGATTTTTTTTTTTTGATCCTTCACATTCTGATGTCTCAGTGTATGAACCTCAATGCTTGTTTTTACTATCTGGTGAATGTAGTCTGAGACCAGGTTGTCTGCCCCAAAAAAGACAGAACCTGCAGGAGTGGCCATGTCTTATGACTTTGTGAATGTCTCATATTAATTTGGTTAAACTGGAAACCTCTTTAAGAAAATCCAAAATGGAAAGCATATCACACATGTATAAAATAATTTACAGATGTCCAAGGAAGGCCTTACAAACCCTTCCATCTGGTGTCTTTGGCCCTTTGTAAGGCGGTACTTCTCCAAGCTTGACTGGCCATTCTTCATAGAACTCCTAAACAACAGGGAAGGAGAGAATGAAAAAAGTCTGTGTTTAACGGTATGTTTATGGTCTGTATTTTCAGATAACAGTCCCAGTTGTATTGATTATTATGTGAGGGGAAGTATTTGTTTACATCTGAAGTAATGACTACAAGTAGAAGTGTGGGACCCCACATATGTTTGAAGGAAGAACCGTTTGTATTACTCATAGAGCAACCAAGATTCTCACTTTAATGTAACATAATGAAAGTGCATTCATAATTGATAAATGCACTGTAATAATTTTATTGTTTGGGGTTAGTGCTTACATGTAATTCAAACAGATGTCCTTTAATCATACACAGTTCTGGCAAACCTGTTTCTAAGTAGAGGTTGTTATTAATTAGTCCATCATTAGCCCTTATTGGTTTTTATTAACTTCCATTCTTTCCTATTTTAACTATATTTTACAGATTTTTTTTTGTTAAATTTCATAGTGCCATATTTAAAAAAAAAAATGTAAGTAGGTTAAAGTGGAGCTCCATGCTCCTTCAGAAACAAATAAAAGTCAGCAGCTACAAATATTGTAGTTGCTGACTTTATTATTAGGGTGCTTCCTGTCTTCAAATCCAGTGGTGTCCTCACCCGAGCTGATCTCAGGTGCTGCTGCCATCTTGGCTGGTTCCCTACTGTGCTGCATTTTGTAAATGGCCCAGTTGCAGGGGAAGGAGGAGGGGGGGGGGCAAACTTCCAGGTGACTTTGCCAAGGCAAACTCAGCTGGACGTGGGAGCAGGTACTTGCCAAAACCAGGTACCCACTCCCCCCTTTCCCTGAGAGGTGCCAAATGTGGGAGTGGAGGGGGGGCAGACAAGCCAAGCTTCCCCTTTTGGGTGGAGCTCCGCTTTAAGCCTAGTGAATTGAACATCATTTGATCTATGGGCAACCTTGCTGATACCACCCATCTTAACAAACTTCAAATTGAAGAAGCCAGTCACTGCACATGTGAAATAAAAAAAACAAGGGGTGCCACTGAAAAAAATTGATGGTGAGAGATTTGTCCATTCATGCTGTTTAGCATGAATAGGGGATCCTATGAATTTCTCCCTCTCAGAGAAATGCTTTGATACATGGAAAATCCCACTGTTAGATGATATCACAGGGATAGCCGCTCCAGGCTCTGGAAGGATCCCCACTATTTTGTGGGATACACCATGCTTGATTGGCAGCTGGTTTAGCAGCGTGCCACTCCTTCCCCTCCAGAACCGGGCACTTCAGTGAAGGAGGGGCAGAGCAGAGAGCAGTGACTGAGCTGACCAAGAACTGAGTAATCAGCAGTCATGTGATCTCTGAGTTCTCAGGCTTAAAAGGCAGTGGGGGACAGCCGCAGCTTCAGACTGATGAATATGGTGTGTTTTTTTTACAACCCCAAACCTCTACTTTAATAAAAACCTGCCTTTTTACAATGCTTTTTTAGCACTAAATCACACTTATGTGGCTATTCCAAAAAACTAAAAGTCACCTCAGCTAGCCATTCATGTATAAGCCCTATGGGGAAAGGTGTATTGCTAACAATGGCTCCTTTTTACAATGATGAAAGTTGTTTACAAACCTGTCTCATCACTATAGCCTCCCAAGTACCAAATAAACTCAGTTTGGGGGAGACAGTGCACTTTATTATCTTCCCCTTGACTGGTAGAGGGCCTTGTCCCCAAAAAATTCTGTTCATATATTTTTTAGCCACAACGGAGCATCCATTTAAATTACTTAAGGTATGTAGTTAGTACATGAATTTTTGTTTTACTTTTCAGGCTTTGTAGCAGGCTTGTTTTACAGATTTCCTCTCTTCTGTCTGTTGTTCATGTCTTCACATATTTGTGTTACTTGAAGTGAGCGTGACACTAGACAATCACCTTTTCTTTCGTCATGTCCAACAATCCCACAGAATAGCGTTCACAATTCAAGTAAATTCTGACAGTATACAGAGCTTTGTGAAACTGACGCTCGATGTCTGTTAGTTCTTCAAAAACCTTATTAGCGCACCAAAGCATTACCTGTGAAGATGAAATTGACAGGTTATGGTGGAAAACAAGTTAAAACTTTACAACTTTTTTCTTTTCTTTTTTTAGAGAGAAAACAAATTTTAAAGCTGTACTGTATATACTGGCTGCATCTATTGCGGGTCACTTTTCACAGACAACTGCAAGTGTAAATAAGCCTATAGAAATTGAAAATCATTATTATTACAGTCCAACATGGCTATACTGGTGTCTATATGGCTTTGACTATGCCTCTGTGGCCCATTCCCCGATATAGTTGTCTGTGATGAAACACATAGGGTGGGGCTTCTGACTCCATTACGCACACTGAATCTGATTGACTGACAGTCATGTATGGATGTCTCATTTGAAACTACCTACAGGAATGCCACTATCTAGATGTGATTGTCATATTTCCCGAATATGAGTTTTACGCTTATTGATATTTTAAAATACATTTTGAGAAATGTTTTTACACTATGGGAGCTTCTCTTGCATTTTGTTTTTTGAGTCAATTAGGAGACATGCTTATTAGCTGGAAGAAGTTAAACATCAGATGTGACCACTCTGTCTAGATAGGAGCTGTTAGACCTATCTATGTACACAGGAGTCACTGCAATCTGATAAGGAGCTATGTTTTTTTTTTACAGTAAGAGGTTTTTATTTTTGAAGACAAACAAGAAAACATACACACAAACCAATGACAGTGCAACTACAAAGAGGGAGACAAAATGATTGCATAAAGTCACAGCTGAACAGGATAAGTGTGATGCATTCCTGGCGGGGTGACAACTCAGCGATACATACAATGGAGAACAAATCAGAAATAGGACAGTCCCTAGTCAAGGGGAGCAATCTGCAGAGGTGTACCACACAGATGTTGTCCCTCCATTGTCATCACCCCCTCCCAAAAGGGGGAGTGAGGGGGGTAGAGGAGGGGGGAGACAATGAGATGGAAGGCGGGGGGGTGAGGGAAGAAAAAAAAAGGGGGGAGGAGGAGGGGGGGAGCCCCAACCACATCTCAGCAGTCAGGTCAAGCCTATCTAACTACAGGGGAAGCATCAGGAATTCAACCAGATGATTCAATCCATCTCGACCAGATTTTTTCAAATTTCGCTGGACAGTTCCTGCTCTCGTACGTTAACCTATATAGCAGCAACACTCTGTTAATCATGCCCAACCAGGAGGACACAGTGGGGGGGGGTCAGTGCCCCGCCAATGGAGCAGAATCTCCCTTCTAGCATAAAACAGTGCAAAGGTAATGCCCAGCTCGGTATACCTAACTCCCTCCACCTCACCCAGGTGACTAAGGAGGAACAGTCTCGGATCCAGCGTGAGCTCAACCCCGCAGCGATCCGAGAGGACCTCCGCCACTTCTCTCCAATACGGACCCAGCTTGGGGCAGGACCAGACCATATGGAAAAACAAACCCGTGTCCCCCAAGCACCTGGTGCACCTTGGACTCCTGGAGGGGTAAATCTTGGCCAGTCTCTGCGGAGTATAGTAGGCCCTATGCAAAAATTTTAGTTGAATAAAACGATCCCTAGAGGCGATCATGGACGGAAGAAAGGAAGAGACACAGTCCTCCCAGATCTCCTCGTCCAGATCCGGGATATCAACGTTCCATTTAGCTAGTGCCCCCGCCATACGCCACCGTGAATCGTAAGTAGAGGGACGAGGGGGGCTTCCCCATCACACCTGAAATCAGGAGACGCTCGATCGAGTCTGATTCAAGCGTCACCGGTTCCGGAAACTGGGCCGCAAGTGCATGTCTCAGTTGTGTGTACCTAAAACCAAGGGAGGGTGGAACTTTGTAGATCCTGCTTAGCTCCTGAAAGGGCAACACCACACCATCCGGCATGACATGCCGGAGAGTAAGGACACCCCACCGAGCCCAGACTACCGGGTCGGGACCGTATTCAGGTGAGGGAGAAGAGGATTACCCCAAAGCGGGGTGTGGGGGAATGCAGTGTTAGGCTTCAGCATTCGGCCCTAGACGTCGCCCACACCCGAATCACAGTCGTCATGGGCCCCGTGACGGAGGGATGAGCTCTGCACCCCCTAAACACCAGGTTAGATAAGGCAGCATAGGAGCCCAGGACAGCAGCCTCCAGAGTGACCGCCGGGTTCTGTCGCGGCTGTGAAAACCACCACCGGACCGTCACTAGGCCCGCCGCCCAGTAGTAAGCAAGGAAGTTTGGGAGAGCCAGCCCACCCCTGGACAAGGGGAGGTAGAGAATGTGTTTTGCCACCTGGGGAGGACTACCCGCCCAGACAAACGTCGTTACAATGCTGTCAAGCCGTCGGAAAAAGGACTTTGGAATAATGACAGGGGTCTGACGGAAGAAATATGCAACTTAGGGAGAATTAACATCTTTATAAGGTTCCTTCGTCCTACCGGTGAAAGGGGGAGGCTACGCTACCTCGCGCAACGTCTGGTTAGATGGTCCAGCAAGGAGCTATGTTTAACGTCCGTACACCGGGTGTTGCCTTTTCCCCTATCAGTTGGAATTTTCTCAATGCCTGAATTTTAGAAACACGTATTGGTGTTACTTTGGATTAAGAAGATTTGCTTCTTCCTTCTTAGGCCTCGTACACACGAGTAAATCCATTTGTTCAAATCGGTCGGACCGACCGATTTGAACTAATCTGTCTGCTGGGATTTTGGTTTGCTCGCGTGTACACACGAGCAAACCAAAATCCCCGCCAGCAGACAGCGCGCTGACATGTCGGTGATGTGGCGGTGACGTTGACGCCGCCACGTCACCGCACCAGGAAGTAAAACACTTCAGCGCATGCATCGAAATCATTCGGCGCGTGTGCGAGAAGACATGTCTGCTGGTTAGCATACTAACCAGCAGACATGTCGGTCGGGCGGACGGGTTCCCAGCCGACAGATTTCTGTCGGGTGGCCAAATCTGTCTGTTTGCCCGTACACACGATCGAATCTGTCTGCTGAAACGGTCTAACAGACCGTTTCCAGCAGACAGATTTGATCGTGTGTACGAGGCCTTAAGCACCAGTGGATTGTCTATTGTACCAGGGACTTGCTTACTACAAACATATTAATCTGGGGTGTGGCTTTTTTTATATGGAATTTGCTCAGCCACAAACCATTTATCATGAGAAGGTTGCCTTATGAATCTTGTTGAAAAGTTAAGGAAACTCTGCAAATGAGCACAGTTGCAATGCTTATTTAATGGCTAATGAAATATAATTTTACACATTACCTAGACTGGCTCTTTAATCTTCTGATGTAGAAACAGAGCCTCATTTTATGCTATGGACACCCCAAGTTCAGACACTTTCATACACAAGGTCCCATTTTGTGAACATTTAAACCAGTTGTGTAATTATACCAGGGTGGTTCTTCAAAATCCTGCTGATTATGATTATCTACTACTAACCATGCAGAATATATTTTTTTCTTATAATATAAAGGACAAGCCAAACCTAGACTGATGTTTTAGATCCAAACAACATAGATTGGTGAAACTATTTAAAACTTTTTTCTGATGGAAAAATACCCGAACCATCTCCATCGTCTTTGATTATTGCCAAAATAAGGCCAACAAACTGCATCATTCCCCATCAGTTGGGTGTGTTATCGTAAATGAAAACACTGGAGTCCAGTGTCAAAATTCAGAAACCCTTTTCACATGTTCACAAATGTAGTTAAAACATTGCAAAATGATAATCATACCCACCGTCCCCAGAGTATCTAAAAACCCAATTCATAGCACTGGTGTCCATCCAACACTATGAAATCTGTTTTGAGACTGTTGCCCCGTAAACACATGCAGGATTTTAGATGGGAAAAGTTCCAGAGGGGAAAGCCGAGAACTTGCTCGGTTCAGTCTTTCCCCTACACGCGTCCGGTTTTCCCGACAGGAAAATTGCGATGGAGCTTTGGCCGGGAATCCCGGCCGTATGTATGCTCCATCGCAGTTTTTCCCATAGGAAAACTTAAAAAAAAAACGCCGGGTAAAAACTGGTTCTCTTTTTTTGTCCTGCGTTTTTTGGGCATACACATGGCCGGGATTCCCATCCAAAAGCTCTCCTCACAGTTTTCCCGTCGGGAAAACTGATCGTGTGTACGAGGCATTACCCTTCAATTCAGCAAAGTTCAACATAACTGTGCTATTACATTTTAATATTTTGATTCCTAGAATAAATAACTTACCTGACTTTTTCTTAATTCGATGTTGTAAAGGTAGTTGATATGATTTTGTTTAAGGACCATTGATATGAAATTCAGATATTTGGTAAGTACCTGGAAAACGTATACAAGAGTGACATTTGCAGCTCATATTAACTGACATACTGAAATGTATATTGTTTTTGCACTATGTTACCTCTTCATCCTGTTTGGAAAAGGCTGGTTCATTCTGTTTGTTGATGGCCATTATAACTGCTAGGACCTCTTTTCCAAATAAGACAGGTGTGGCCAGTAGATTCTTTGTACAATAGCCCATTTGCTTGTCTGCAAAGTCAGAGAAGTGTGTGTTCTGCATGGGAAGAAAAGAGAGTTGATTCCTCTCAACACATAACAATTTGGCTTTAAAACCAGACTGGATGATATTTTGTTTGCTAAAGCAAATGCCATGTTTCATTTTTATATAATACAGTTTAAAAAAAATAATTCATCCTTTTTTTTTATCTCAGTGCTGCTGATCACAGTTGTCAGCCAATGACCAGAAGTGCCTGAACATGGGCCTTCATGGTAGTATCACCAAGTATTCCATTTATGAAAGCTGCAGATTTAACTAAAAAACATTTTTGTACTCCTACATATTCTGTACTCCTACTCCTGGACCTCTCTGCTGCCTTCAATCCGGTTGACCACCCCCTCCTTTTCAAAAAAACTCCACACTTTCGGTCTCCGTGACTGTACTCTTCACTGGTTCTCTACCTACTTATCCAATCGCACCCTTAGCGTTTACTTACAATTCTGTTGGGGTCCCCCAAGGTTCTGTTCTTGGACCTCTCCTATTTTCAATCTACACCTCCTCCCTGGGTCAGCTGATAGCCTCCCACGGCTTCCAATATCATCTCTATGCTGACGACACTCAAATCTATTTCTCTGCTCCTCAACTTGCTCCTTCATTCTCCTCACGTATCACTAATTTACTATGAGATATATCAGTTTGGATGTCACACAACTTCCTCAAACTCAATCTATCCAAAAGAGAACTTATAATTTTTCCCCTCCCACATGCCTCTTCCCCTGATCGCTCTGTCAAAATTGATGGCACAACTATCAGCCCATCCCCACATGCCAAGGTCCTAGGAGTAGTCCTGGACTCTGAACCCTCCTTTAAGCCCCACGTCCAATCACTGTCCAAATCTTGACACCTCAACCCCCGTAACATCTCCAAAATACGCCCCTTTCTAACCAATGACACAACAAAGCTCTTAATTCATTCTCTGGTCATCTCTCGCCTCGATTACTGCAACTCCCTTCTCATCGGCTTACCTCTGCATACTCTATCCCCCCATCAGTCCATCATGAATGCTGCTGCCAGACTCACCCACCTTACCAAACGGTCTGTCTCTGCTGCTCCTCTCTGTCAATCCCTCCACTGGCTTCTGCTCGCCCAACAAATTAAATTCAAAATACTAACAACTGCCTACAAAGCCATCTACAACTCTGCTCCCAGCTACATTGCTGACCTAGTCTCTAAATACCAACCTAATCGTTCTCTTTGTTCTTCTCAAGACCTCCTGCTCTCTAGCTCTCTCTCACCTGCTCCCATGCTTGTCTGCCTGATGTTGTAAAGTTTTGCGCAAACGGTTGGCGCTATATAAATCCTTTATAATAATAATAATTTTTTAAAAGGTGTTAACATATCTAAATGTATATAAGATGTTACTGATTAGGTTTAGGTCTGCTTTAAGCAGTATACCAAATACTTGCTGTACGCATTTCATACACCAGTAAATAGTCAAAATATCTGCAAAAATCTAGCTAGTTTGCAACGCTCACCCCCAAAAGATCCCCTGTTTCTCAGGTCCCCTGTTACTGTGCCCACAACTCTACAAATAGAACCATGCATTCTGACACACCTGGCTGGATTGGGAAAAGTTATTGTAGATGTTGCAAATGTCTATACAGTAACCCAATGGCAAAAGAGCTATAAAACAACAGCAACGACACAGCAAACAGTTAAAGGAAGCTAGAAAAATATATTACAAATAGGTGAAAAACAGAAAGAAAAACTGTAAAAAAAAAAAAAAACACTGGGTGTAGAAAGCAACTCCTTTTAAATCCTATACTAGGGCAATCTTAACTAAGAAGAGCCACGACAGCCTAATAGTCCTGCGGTCTGTAATATACACTCCGTCTCATTTCTGCTGGCCAGCTTATTGGGGCTAACTCCTATGTCCGAGAGCTCAGGATAATGTCCCTTTAAGCACTCATAATAGCACTGACATTGGTTCCTTTGAAAACTGATAAAGGCACTGGCTCTGTGATATTTTCAGGCAACACTGTCCCTCTTTTTTTAAAGTGTAGTGCGGTTTTGTCCAGTGGTCTCTCACCAACTCCTGTATTAGCAGGCAATTTTCGTCTGTTTACTGTTGGCAGCACAGTCGGTTAGTGTGTATAACATTATTCCTCTTGATCAGGCAGCACCCTGGCATCCATAATGCTTTACAATGTCCCACAATGTTTGTCACTGCTCCTCTATCCCTCCCAGGTGCAGTGGGGAGCGATCTGCTAGCAGCTAGCTTTATGTTTACAGTTTACCATAACTAACATGGTCTGTACTGAGTTGGTAGATCTTAGTTTTTAATTGTAAATTAAATGTACTGTCTGTCCTAACAAAGGGTTAAGGATCTCGACGCTTGGTTGATACATTGTATTTTAATACACTTTTAACTTGAGGCCTAACATCATAAGCTTCCTTGCAGCACATACAAAACAGTAAACCCAGACAGGATGTGGTAATGTGGGCTAAAATGAGCAGAAGTGAGATATGCAGGTACCGTCTGTTTTAGGAAGGATCTACTGCATTTGCAATGCATACAGACCAAAAGGAGATTTTTCTTTGAAGTTTATGATTAATTTAGATACAAGCAATTGTAAACAAGCCATTCATCATCAATTAAACCGCACAGTGCTTTTTCCTTATTTTGTGATCAACTGGAAATTAATTGAAAATATGATTTATCAGTTATAAATGTAAATGAGCTTTTAAAAATATTATTTAATCAATCTAAAATAAAATTAGTTCTTCGACAAACATGCAGATAGTTATTCAATTTTGCAGTAGCAATTGACAAAATTCCACCACGGCTGATCGACTTGTCAAAAAGAGCTCACTAAATAGAGAATCTTTGTTTTTTTTCGAATTTATTCAAATAAGTTGCAATCAGGGATCAATTGAATGATCATAACTTCTAGATTGTAAGCTCTAACGAGCAGGGCCCTCTGATTCCTCCTGTATTGTAATTGTACTGTCTTCGCCGATGTTGTAAAGCGCTGCGCAAACTGTTGGCACTATATAACTCATGTATAATAATAATCATAACAATATATGTGTGGTAAGGACAAGCATGCCCAATGCTAAGCTTTGGTTGTAGTATTTTAAAGCTGTTTGAGGGGACAGCTACATACTTCTTCAGTTTTCTTGAGAGAGTCTTGGCGTCTAGGGTATTGCTGTACCTTTAAGGAGGATTGGGCTATCTCAGGTTAATAATTTGTTTTATAATTCACAGGTTGGAGAAAACTTGTTTGTGGTGCACTGGACCAGCGGCTTAAAAAATGGATAGGGCTTGAGATTAGAACTCAGAGGGTAGCTCTCTAAAAACTGGGGTGTCCCTAATAGTCCTTAGAACAAGTCTAAAAAAATTAGAAATGATGAGAGCACCATAAAATAAGTACAAGTCCAGTAGGTTTTCACTGAACATTTCAACAAAGTAAGACCAGCACATTTCGGGGGCTCATAAATACTCTTTCATCAAGGCTTGAAAAATGCCAGCAGTGATTAAAGAAAAAAATCTGGGAAATGTAGTTTATTTTCAAGTGAAAGTATTTGTATTTTTGCTGTTTGGGTCACCAGTCAGAATGTAAATGGGCGTGTGTGCAATGCAAACAAGTTTTTAAACTTTTTTTTTTTCAAAATTTTGATGGAAAAAATAGAAGGAACACGGTTATTCCCTTTTAGAGTAAAATATAGTCTAATGTGTTTTTGGTGGTACAAAAAAGTCCCCAAAATGTTCTTTTATGAATGTGTTGATGGTAAGGGGATGTAGGCCTTGTGAAAAAAAAGGGAAGTAATATATATATATATATATATATATATATATATATATATATATAACTTGTAACACATCATTAAGAAGGAAAGAATGACCACAATTGTTTAGTGGATGATCTTTGAAAGTGTAGGAGGATAATGGAAAAAGGAGTAAAATTAGCCATTAACCTAATCAGATCAAAATCAGTCACACGTGGACCTATGCAGACATCTGAATATCATTATATATTTTTTTATTATTTTAACCATGTATGCTTGCTTATAAATTATTTGTATTCCAATGTTAAGATTTACTTACATTGTATGTTGTAATGTTGTATTAGACATTATTGACATTGTATGTAGAATGTCAGGGGATAAGGGCTACCCTGAAGTCTGAAACCCTGCCAAATGTCTTGCCCCGCACATAATGTATTGCCTCAAAACGCAATAGCCTGCAATACGATTTCAATTAACAGAACTTGGTAGTTAAGAGAAATGTGAGATACTTCATGGTTCTGTTATTTAACACTGTTATGTAATCTCAGCACATCGAAGACAGAACAGCAACTATCAGACTTCAGATGACAGCCGATGCCCAGCTAAATTGTCTGACTTATCCAAAGTTAACTAATGTAAAAATAAAGATGTTTTCAAGTAAATTCTCAAGTTTTTATCAAATTTACAAGAAATTATAGATATACAGGGCCAGATTCAGGTAGAGTTAGGCTTGAGTATCAGTGATACTCCAGCCTAACTCTCACTTTGAGCCGGCGTTTCTATTTTCTTTAGTCAGAAAACAAGAAACGCCGGGTTGGAGTTCCGATACGAGCGGCGTAATTGAATTTCGCCGTCGCATCGCAACTGCAATTTAAAAAATGGCGCTGGGGGCGTTCCCGCTGATTAACGCCGAAAATATGTTAATCAGCGGGAATCGGCAATTCACGATCGTATTCGGGCGCGACGCAGTGACTTTCCGACGTTTCCGTAAGCGATACGCGGCGTAAAGATAAAGCAGCCCCCTAGTGGAGTATCCTATGTTAAGTATAGCCGTCGTCATCGCGTCGAAAAAAAAAATTTGCGTCGCTTGCGTAAAACGTCCATGAATGGGGATTTGACGTTCACTGACAGAATTTGGAGCATGCGCACTGGGATGCATTGACAGTCGACGCATGCGCAGTACGTTCACCGCGGGATCGCGCCTAGTTATAATAATACACGCCCCCTACCTGACCAATTTGAATTCCGCCGGCTCATTTTCGATACGCCGCCGCAACTTTAGGAGCAAGTGCTATGTGAATAACAGTACTTGCTGCTAAAGTTTTGCCGGAGTAACGTAAATGAGAAACGTTACTCCACAGTAAAGAAGCGCCCATCTACCTGAATCTGGCCCACAGTGTATATACTGTATATATCCTCACAGTGCTATGAAAAAATCCCAATTTTTTACAAATAAATATGTGAAAAGTGTGAGTCAATACTTTGTAGAACCACCTTTCACTGCAATTACAGCTTAAAGAAATTTTGGGTATGCCTCGTGGCAAATAACTCTCTGAGGATCTGAAAAAAAGAACTGTTGCTCTATATAAAGATGGCCTAGGCCATAACAAGAATGCCAAGACCATAAAGCGGTTTAACAGGACAGATTCAACTCAGAACAGACCTCGCCATGGTCAACCAAAGAAGTTGAGTGCACCTGCTTAGCGTCATATTCAGAGGTTGTCTTTGGGAAATAGACGTATGAGTGCTGCCAGCATTGCTACAGAGGTCGAAGGGGTAGGGGGTCAGCCTGTCGGTGCTCAGACCATACGCTGCACACTGCATTAAATTGGTCTGCATGGCTGCCGTCCCAGAAAGAAACAGATTTGAAAAAAAGGACATGGATTTGTGGGACCATGTCCTGTAGTCTGATGAGACCAAGATAAACTTATTTGGTTCAGATGGTGTAAAGTGTGTGTGGCCGCAACCAGGTGAGGAGTACAAAGACAAGTGTGTCTTGCCTACAGTCAAGCATGGTGGTAGGAGTATCATGGTCTGGGGCTTCATGAGTGCTGCCGGCACTGGGGAGCAACAGTTCATTGAGGGAACCATGAATGCCAACATGTACTGTGACATACTGAAGCAGAGTGTGATTCCCTCCCATAGGAGACTGGGCCGCAGGGCAGTATTCTAACATTCTAATGATTCCAAACACACCTCCAAGATGGCCACTGCCTTGGTAAAGACTCTGAGGATAAATGTGATGGAATGGCCAAGCATGTCTCCAGACCTAAACTCTATTAAGCATCTGTGAGGCATCCTCAAATGGAAGGTGGAGAAGCGTAATGTCCCTAACATCCACCAGCTCCGTGATAGAGGAGTGGAAGAGGACTTCAGTGGCAACCTGTGAAGCTCTGGTGAACTTCATGCCCTAGAGGGTTAAGGCAGTACTGGAAAATAATGGTGACCGCACAAAATATTGACACTTTGAATTTGGACATTTTCACTTAGGGGTGTACTCACTTTTGTTGCCAGCGGTTTAGACATTAATGGTTGTGTGTTGAGTTATTTTGAGGGGTTGTCAAATTAAAAGATATAATAAAATATTTACAAAAATGTGAGGGATATTTTTGTGAGATACTGTATACAAAAAATTGTGCACGTGTGTATATGTATATATAAATATACTCATATGACAGAGCTGAGAGGACTGCCTCTTTCTCTCAGCTTCCACTGTGTTGTCTGGTGGGATCTGTGCTGAGGGCTCTGTACTGGGAAGGGATGGGGGGTGTTTGTACTGGGAAGGGGGTGTTCTGGCTGAGGGGCCTGTACTTGGGGGAATGAAGGATGTGTTTCTACTACTGAGGGATCTGTACTGGGAAGAGAGACTGGGGGGGGGGTGTATCTGTACTGAGAGGACTGCACTGTGAAGTGGAGAGTTATAAGCGGAAAGGGGGATTCTACTTATAAGAACTTGTTCACACTTGAGCAGGGGCGGACTGACAACTCATGGGGCCCCCGGGCAATAGAAGATTATGGGGCTTACATGCCAGGAGGCAGTACAGAGGCAGGGCAGCTAAAATCTAGGGATTTTCACATCAAAAGCATGTCGGTTTTGGACATATCAGGAACAGATGTAAAAAAAACTTAGATTTTTACATACTTTCCCTGGTTTTACTGAGCCTGGCATCCCTGATGGGGTCCCCTAGTGGCATGGGGCCCTCGGGCAGTGCCCAAGTGAGTCAATGGTCAGTCCGCCCCTGCACTTGAGATTGGGGAATAGTAAAACCCCATGTTCCCTTTTACCACCCTCAACCGCTACCCCCTTTAGTTGCAGAGGCAGCAGCTAGGGTTGTACACATGCCTCAGCAGCTATGCTTATGCGGAAGAAGTTATACTAACTTTTGTGCTAGTGCGGTAATCAAAGAGTTAAAGCAGGCAGTGAAGAGACAATCAAACGCCTCCTTACCAGCTGTCAAGTGCTCTCTGAAGCGCAATCTGAATGTGGTTTTGTGCTGGCAAGTCAGTATGTACTGATGGATTTGTGCTAGGAGGGTCGGTTTGTGTTGAGGGGTCTGTCTGTCCTGGAGGGGTCAGTCTGTGCTGGGGGGATCGGTCTGTGCTCAGAGAGGGGGGAAGTCTGTACTGATAGGGTATGCTGGGAGGGGTGATTTAGGTATGTTAGGGGAGATATTAAGGAGGCCCTGTTGCTAGAGCATTTATCTCAACTACACTCTTCCAATAAGAATATATAATATGTGTATTTTAAATATTTTAGGTACAATGTGCTATATATCTGTAAAAGCCTCCTTTGTGCAGACATGCCCTTATTCTGCTGCTAGGCGCTGCCAATTTGGATGGGATGTCAGCAGCCCTGGCAGACTATGAGCTGGTATTTAAGTGGCACTCTATAGTATTCTTCTACACTCCTACATTCAGCTGCAACAGAAAATGTCATGTAGGAAGATAAAGGATGGAGTGGCTGGGACAACACGGACAATGATTAAACACTAGCAGGAGTGGAGAGGGTTAGGACATGCAAGGAGGGAGGGGACAGTACTACGGAATTGACACTTTCTAGAGATTCATTCCCTAGTAGATTCAGAGGCACACAGCAAGTGAATAAAAAGGTTTATGAAAAGGGAAAATTGCTACATTTGAGCATTTAAACCTGAAGGTTAATCTGCTTATAAGTTGCCTTCCCTGCTTCCTCCCTCGTTCCAGGCTGGTTGGAGGATCTCCCTATCATCACTGATTCTATCTTCAGGTCTTAAACACCAAGATCGATCCCAAGTCATGATTATCCTCAGGTGTCCCTGCAACTGGACTTTGCTGCAACATTTATCTGGAGTTCTCTTTATTAATAACTATATAGGCCTTTATATGTGCTTTAAAACTTTATATGTGCACAATTCCACCAGGACGCCTATTGGGCGCATTGCTGAACAAACACATGTACTATAATTGATAATTTCTTGTATAAAGCCTATTTGATTTTATAACTGGCTTGTATTTGTTTACTTATTGTTAACGTTCTATGATGGCTGCAGTAGTTCCTCTTTCCCTCTTCTCCAAATACTTTAATTAGATTACTGATTAATTTCCCAGAAAGGGTATCCCCTTTATGTCCTGGGTGGAGGTGCTGCCAACATTATTATCAAACCCACATCTCCACATACCAAAGGTTCTGGTCCTCTTATTTACCTACAGGTTTGGTACATTATCTTGTTTGGGGTGAGGGGGCATTTCTGATAACCCCCCCCCCCCCAAAAAAAAGAGGGCTACAAGTCAGTAGTGTATTTAGGCTGTGTGCTGCCCTAGGCCTGACTAAACTCGCGCACCCCCTAATTTAAATATGACCCACCCCTTCCTGTCGAAGCCACACTGCTTGCTGTTTAAGACCAGCCCTAAAATTTTTGAGTGGGGACACTAGTTCGGACAGCCTGGGGGGGGGGGGGGGCAATGGATTTTCCTAATTTGCATAGATTTCCTCTCACTTCCTGTTTGGCTATGGGACAGGACGTGAAGGGAAATCTCTGCAATGGGACAGGGATGGTAAAGAATAAACTGACAGGGGCTATAACCCTCCCTTACTCTATCCAAAATGAAAATTTTAAGCACACATTTCTGATAATTTTATGGAGAGGACTAAGAAGATATAACATGCCAATGGTGCAGCAGAAACATATAGCACAGTGAGAAAGGTTTGTGGTCCAGGATGATAGGACAGTCACAATTAGAAGCAGTGCCCCCCACAGTTAAGGAATTCCGGCTGCTCGCATACTGAAAGCAGTGCGGCCAATTTATGGGGAGCTAGACTGATTTGTCTAACAGTGTAGCGCAAGCTGGCAGGGAATCTTTTTGTGCTGCCCCCCCCCTGCAAACTGCTGCCCTAGGCCTGGGCCTTGTTAGCCTAGGCCAGGATACAGCATTGCTACAAGTATATACAACAAAGTATAGAATTTGAATCTTCAGTTGTTTCAATTGAATTATAGCATTTTAAAAATATACAAGTGATATACATAGTAAAAACATTCAACAAAGAAAGTCAATGTATATTGCATTCATACAGTATATTAGATTGCATCACAATGAAAATGTACAAAAATACTGAGGAATCAGGCTGCTGAATAGAAAAACCCAGAATGTTCCTGATAGACAGACCATGTGATCTAAGCTGCCCAGGATTTATAAGGAAACTCTGCAGCTTTTTTTTTCATTCACAATGACTTACATTCTGCTGGTTAAAATGAAGTGCAATATATAATTATGGGTCCACTTTAAGGCCACATATCATATTCCAGAAAGGCAATATATGCAAACAGGCAGGGGATCGGGGATTAGACTGTAGCAGGACATATATGTTCAATAATATGTAAACGCTACTTACATGAATGGATCAGAAAGCATCTGAATTATTAATAAATGGATTAGCCACAGTTCACAGGATTATACTGTTATCAGATTTCATAAGGGATATTCACTAATCAGTTCAATATCCTTGATGTAAAAGGATTCAAATTTATTAAATAAGACAAATCCTTTAATACTGGCTGTATTGGTAAAAAACATAAAGGGGAGAAGGAGGTCCCTAAAGCTACTCAGAAATCAATGGTAGGGTTATTTGGCTTTACTTCCCCAAGCTAGTTTTATTCTCTTGTTGGTTTCAAGTATTTAATGTATGTTAATGCAAAAAACAGAATCAGAAAATCATTACTGCTGAATTTAGAGAACGTATTAATGGTGGTTTCATCAAACCTGAACTGGGTCCAAAAGAGGTGATTGGGCACTTGGTAAAGTCTTTGCTTTGAGCCAAATTTTTTGTACTTTTCAACATAACAGGGAGTGTTTAGAACCACTCCCAAGATTTATTACTGCCTGCGGCTTCGTTAAGGAGCTTTCTTCTCACTTTCTGTTAATGCAATAGCCAGGACAGGAAATGAGGGAACATCTACAACAGAAACATAGACAAAACTAAAAAAATTAGAAAAACTGCTATATAGAAAGTTTAAAGTCAATAAATCACTGAAAACCAAGTAAAAAAAGTGCTTGTAAAAAATTGGAACAGTCATGAAGATATCAGTGTCCCAAATAGAGTGCTGGTGCTTGGAAAATTAATGAGAAATTCCATGCTCCTTATGTGCTTAAATAGGGTGCCCGCCATGTAATTATGCCCTCAACCATAATGGTGGAATTACAACTTCCTGAAGACGGCCAATCTGATATGCCAAAATGCATCAGGCATCAGGTTAATGCATCAGGTTGAGTCGCATCATCGCGACACACTTCCGCCCAGACATCCAACCCAGGAAATCGAGCCATCACACGCTAGCGGCATACTTTACTGTTCGGGCAGATTTCACAGACGATCTTTACCTGCTGTTCACACCGGGTGCCAGGTAACTAGGCACTCTTACATGTGAGTCGAATACTTTTGCTTGTATTAATGGAATAAAGTGTTAAAAACAGTCCCGAGCAATGACGTTTTAACTGTCACATTAATCCACATGAGGAATATATACCACAGCAAATACCAGTCTAGAGGATATCCACAGGGGTCGCCCCATATGAGAATTTGATCTAACTAGTGATAGTTGGTCCAGTCCAAGGATTGAGTGCACATCTATAAGGGGGGCACCCTATTTAAGCACATAAGGAGCACGGAATTTCTCATCAATTTTCCAAGCACCAGCTCTTTATTTGGGACTCAGATATCTTCATGACTGTTCCAATTTTTTTCAAGCACATGTACTTTTTCACTGGGGATTGTCTTTCGGTGATTTAATTATTGATTTTTAACTTTCTATATTCACATTCAAAGTGATGCTTGGCATGAATGAATGCATGAATGAGAAACTTATATAGCGTGGCACATGCGAACTGAATCGCCTCTGGGCGCTTGTTGTTTCTGTCTCTCTGGTCATCAAAAGAGCAGAGTTTTTATCTGTCTTCTAAAACTCAGGTGGTTTTCCTCCAACCGAATGCTGGTTGGTAAAGCGTTCCATAGTCTGGGACCTTGGAACGCAAACCTTCTTTCTCCTTTGGACTTGTATCTGGCTTTGGGTATCTTGACCAGATTTTGGTCAGTGGATCGCAGAATGCGATTGGAATTGTGGGCTTCTATCTTTTCGCATAGATATTGCGGGGCCTTCCCATGGATGCACTTATGAGTCAGACAGAGTGTTTTAATCCACATGAGGAATCTATAGCATTTCTGTCTTTTACTGGCAGCCAGTGAAGGGATCTCAACGACGGTGAGATTGATTCCCATGGTTTTTTCCCAGTCACAAGTCTGGCGGCCGTATTCTGAACGACTTGCAGACAAGCGATTTGGTACTTAGGGAGTCCGAGGTAAAGGGCATTTGCATAGTCCAGTCTGGAGTTCACAATTGTTCTCACCACAACTGCTACGTCTTCTTTGGGGATAAAAGGAATAAGTCTGCGTAGTAGGCGCAGCAGATGGTGAGATCCGCTGACTACTGACCCTATTTGTGCGTCCATTTTCATGTAGGTGTCAAAAATGACTCAGAGACTTTTGACTTTGGAGCTAGGGGCGATGATCTGGCCCAGAATGGGCGGGGGTTTCCAAGTAGTTGCCAGTTGACTCTTGCGACTGGCGTGAAACAGAAGGAGTTCTGTTTTGGAGTTGTTAAGTTTAAGATAACTCTTGGTCATCCAGTTTTCTATCAAAGAGAGACAATTCTCTAAGCTGGGATGATGATCCTTTTTATTGCAGATGCGAAAATATAGTTGCGTGTCATCTGCGTATGAATGATAAAGTAGTTGTTGGCTACTGATTATTTCAAAGAGCGGACGAAGATAGATGTTGAAGTGCACCGGTGATAAGGGGGATCCTTAAGGGACTCCGCATGACACCGTGCGTTTTTCAGAAGTGAAAGGTCCTAATTTCACTGTTTGTGAACGGTTTTCCATAAAGGAGGAGAACCATGATAGATCACCTTCTGTGACTCTGGCTACCTCAGCCAGCCGAGTCAGTAACAGTTTGTGGTCTACAGTGTCAAAGGCTCAGCTTAGGTCCAACAGAACCAGGAGACAAGATTCTCCTTCGTCTGCGGCCTCAAGAGCGTCGTCCCATATTTTATGCAGAGCTGTTTCTGTCCCGTGTCCGGGACAGAAGCCTGATTGCAATGGATCAAGTAGATTATGGGTATACTGCATTTTAGTTAATACAGGACGCAACCACATTTTACTCTACAGTGCATCATATACAAGATTCTAATAGCCAGATTCAGGTAGCTTTACGCCGGAGTATCTCCAGATACGCCGTCGTAAGTACAAATGTGCGCCGTCGTACTTTTACGCTGATTCGCGAAGCTAGATACGCTGTAAAACAAGGCTTCAGCCGCCCGACATAACTTGCCTACACTGGCGTATCTTGGGCGCTTAGTTACGCTGGACGCATTCGGCGTTCCCATGTTAAATATGCAAATGAGTAAGTTACGCCGATTCACGAACGTAGATGGTCCAAGCGGAAAAGATACGCGGTTTGCGTAAGGGTTACATCCGGCGTAAAGTTATTCCACCATTTTGGTGGCGCAACCCATTCACAGGTATGGATGTCGGAAAACCCATCGAATTTTACGTCGTTTACTTAAGGCGTACGTGAATGGGGCTGTGCGTAAGTTACGTTCACGTCGTAGGCAGAGTTTGACGTATCTTAGGCATTCTATCTGACGTGATTCTGAGCATGCACACTGGGATACGTCCACGGACGGTGAATGCGCCGTTCGTTCTGCCCATCATTTGCATGGGATCACAGTTCATTATAATACAACACGCCCACGGCCTTGCTACTTTGAATTACGCCGGCCCATTTACGCTATGCCGCCGTAACTTAGGGAGCAAGTGCTTTGTGAATACTGTACTTGCCTCTCTATCTTATGTCGGTGTAGCGCATATGGGATGCGCTACGCCCGCCTAAAGATACGCCATCTTTCTGAATCTGGCCCTAAGTTTTTACAAATCAACTAAAATGGTTTTGAGTCAGTATAAGGGTTTTCCAAATGGATAGAACATCATCTGTTTCATTGGGACTGAAACTTCAAACTAAAATAGAATAAAAAGGTGCCAATCAAAATTCCCTTAAATCAAGTGTAGTTGCCCCTTTAGGTGTAAACAGCACTAAAAATAGTAAAAGATAAAATTAGGTGCTACTTCTTTAAAAATCAAAGTGCATAGAAATATGAGAAATAAATTCAGTGTCACCAAATATATGTGAAATATTGCAAACATAACAATAATCAATAAAAAATGTAATACCACACAGACAGCTCAATTAATGTCCATACATGCGTGATGTAGTTCCCATACACTGTTCCTTTAATTGTCAGTAATGAGCTATTCCTTCCTCACTCCAAACATTGTGCTCCACCACATGTGGTAAGATCAGTCACTCATCAGACTAATGTGGCCATAAAAACCTGCCAAGCAATAGGCCAGGTTAGCATATATGCAAATTGGATGCAGGTTTACCCAGCAAAAATAAAAAATGGCCATCAAAAATATAATTTAAACAAAATAACAACAAAGAAAACACATAAAAGACAAAAATCACTCTCAAAGACACGTCACAAACAAACAAACAAACAAACAAACGCTAATAAACAACAGAACAAAAGCACCTTGCTGTATAGGGAGGGATACAAAGGGATGTACTTTTGCAAAGGAAGTGCGTTTGTCTCTGTCTATTTATGCTGTTTGCGTAGTTCACTAATTTGCCCTAGTCCACTTCCAATTTCACTGATTGCGCCGTTCCCGAGTTGTGAGCATGCGCACAGAGGTGCTGACCATGGTCTGCTTCAAGCGCGCATGCGCGAGCCGGCCGGCCCTTCATTTGCATGGGGTCACGGCTCATTTCAATGTAACACGCCCACGTCCTTCCCAATTTGTATTACTCCGCCTTGCGCCTCTGAAATAACGTTGCGCAGGCGCAAATTTCTGCGTAAAACCGACGAGAATAGGGTGATTGCGCTGCTACATTGCGCCAGTCTAACGTAAAGGCGGTGCGCTACGCCGGTCCAATAATGCGCAGATGTACCTGAATCTGGCCCATTGTACATAAATATATTAAACCAAACCCCTAAAAGTTGCTAATAAAACAGATAAAATACAATTCTATATTTAAATCTTTCGGGGAAGCATATCCATAACATATGTCCCTTTTTTTTCCTCTTAGTTAAATTAGATCCCCTCCAGGACTATTTTATGGTATCAAAACTAAAAACCTGCTTGGGTCCTTATTGTGATATTTCCAAATGCAAATTGCAAATTGTGTGTCTTAAGACCCTTTTTAATGTTACATTAAGCCGCGTATACACGATCAGTCCATCCGATGAGAACGGTCTGATGGACCGCCTTTATCGGTTAACCGATAAAGCTGACTGATGGTCCATCGTGCCTACACACCATCGGTTAAAAAAAACGTTTGGGTCAGAACGGGGTGACGTAAAACACAACGACGTGCTGAAAAAAATGAAGTTCAATGCTTCCAAGCATATGTCGACTTGATTCTGAGCATGCATGGATTTTTAACCGATGGTTGTGCCTACTAACGATCAGTTTTGACCAATTGGTTAGGAATCCATCAGTTAAATTTAAAGCAAGTTGGCTTTTTTAAACTGATGGATAACTAACCGATGGCGCCCACACACGATCGGTTGGGTCCGATGAAAACGGTCCATCAGACCGTTCTCATTGGTTTAACCTATCGTGTGTACGTGGCCTTAATGTTCCATCATGCATCTCAAAAGTTCAGGTTTTATGACCAAAATATATATTGAACGTGAACGTGTCTAACTATTTCTAGCTATACATTGACCTGGATAACTTTTACAAACTTATTACAGCTCCATTTTTATTTTCTTGTTTATCCTGTTTATTAATAGAGATATCTAAACATTGTTCTGTTTATATAGCATTAGTTTTAAAATGACAGAGTACGTTTAAAATAAAAATAATTTCTTAAAAAACTGGATGTTAAATGTAGAAGAAGTTTTTTCTACATAGAACAAATACTTGTCGAGGAGAAGAGGGTTTTAAGTTGAAAAAAAAACCAGCTGAATAATTTGTGGGACAATATTACACTTGGAAAGTATCTAAGGGAATGTTTAATATTACAAAGGTGGAGGTGGGCTGTGAGATCAACTAATGAGCCCACAGATGTTTTATTTAATGAGGAGTGGTTCTCTTTTTAATTCCTGTAGGAGAGAACTGCTGGCGCTGGTAAAAAATGAAAAAGAAAGCAAAACAGTTAGGGGGAAAAATTAAAGTCTAAACGAGAATCTGCTACCATTTAAGGTAATAGAAGAATACCATAAGAACTCTAAGTAAGTAAGATAAGATTATTAAAAGAGAAGTATGGGGTTTAAGAAAAAAATATACTAACCTAGCTGAATGCTGCATCGAACTGATACTGCATCTGTCCTCTGCTGATTGCTCAGTTCTCCACTTCACTCTGAGCAGAGAGCGATGACTGTCAGTTATCTGCTCTGCCCCTCCAGTGCTCACTGGAGCGCTGGACTGTGGAGGGGGTGAGAGCGCCTGGCTAAGTCTCCCAGTGGCTCACATGAGCAATTACATAGGAGTGGCTATGATTAGCTGCAAGAGCCAGCAGCCTCCTATTACATTCAATAGAACTGTCTTTTGCAGCTGACCACAGGAACACTCGCTGGGGTTCTTGCATCCAAATGGGAGCAAGGTGCATTTGCAGTGAATGCACCCTAAAATGTTTAGAAATGTCTAATTTTTGTTTTGAAGAGGAGTTAAGCTTTGCATGGAATGTGAAATTCAAATTACATACAGGCTCTCCTCATTTAATGATCAGGTTCCTTTCCAAAAACCATGTCCTTAAACAAATTGGTCGTTAAATGAGGAGTCACAAGTAATCAATATTTTAAGCATTCTTAACTACTGTACTGTACTGTATAGTGAAAAAAAAGTCTAAACACAAAACACCAGCTTAATAACTTTAATTTGCATAAGTACAGAACACAAATGAAAATGTTGTACTATACTGTACAATACAATGATGTACAGCGCGTTGTTCAGGTGGGGAGAGCTGGTCATAAGTCCGAGCGGTCATTAAACAGGTAAGTCTTTAAAGAAGGAGTATCTGTACTGTAAGCCTATAGGATGCTAATTTCAGAAGAAGGGACTCAAAAATTAGGGGATGTAGAGTAGAACATAAGGTACAAGGGAAAAAGGTACCAAATAAGACATGAGGGGGCAGATTCACGTAGATCGGCGCATTATCATTCCGGCGTAGCGCACCACTTTTCCGTTAGACTTGCGCAATCTAGCCGCGTAATCCGGCGATTCACGTAGCTTTTACGCAAGAGCTTGCGCAAACGTAAGGTTTTTTCCGTAGGCGTAAGGAGGAGTAATACAAATTGGGAGGGACGTGGGCGTGTTACATTGAAATGAGCCGTGACCCCATGCAAATGAAGGGCCGGCCGACTCGCGCATGCGCGCGTGAAGGAAACCATGTCAGCTCCGTTGTGCGCATGCTCACAACTCGGGAGCGGCGCAATCATTGAAATTGGAAATGGACTAGGGCAATGTTGTGAACTACGCAGACAGCATAAATAGACACACACAAACGCCCTTCCATTGCAAAAGTACATCCCTTTGTGTCCCTTCCCATTGAATCAAGTGCTTTTGCTCTGTTGTTCGTTAGAGTGTGTTTTGTAGTTGTCAGATTAGTGTTCTGTGTGATCTTGTGCTTGTTGGTAGTTTTGTGAAAGTGTATTTTGATAAGTGTTTGAGACTGTTTGTTTGATTGATAGATTTCTGAGCGTTTGTTTTCTTGCTTTTTTTTTTCATCTGATTTTTTTGTGTGTGTTTCTTGCTGAGTGCTAGTGTGATTTTTGGCTGTTCTTTTTCTCTTTGTGTGTGTTCTTGTCTGATTGGTTGTGCTTGTATTTGTGACAGATTTTTGGTGACTGCTAGTGAGTTTGTTTGGAAGTATGACTGAGAGAAAAAGAAAGCTCAATTTTACTGTGGGGGAAAAAAGAATTCTTGCCCGGGCCATTACCGACTATGGGCGTTTTCTCCACGGCCCGCAGAGTGCCACCACCACCCCGGCCAGGAGGAGGGAGATATTGGATATAATCACGGAGCAGGTCAATTCATCGGGGGAGGGGGAGACACGGACCCGCTCTGGGATAGAAAAGAAAATAAATGACCTCCGGCGTGAGGTGAAAAAAAAACTGGCCGCAATAAATGCCCATGCCAGGGGCACAGGAGGGGGCCCACCATGCCGGGTTAGATTTTCAGAGACGGAGCGTGTGGTGGCCCTGACCTTTCACCGGCATGAAGTGGAGGGCCTGCCAGGCTTTGACACAAGTCCGGTCCCCGCGGTGCCAGGTAAGGTTTTTATTTCTCTCAGGTGTGTAGCATGTGTGGGGGAGGGGGTGAAAGGGAATATGTGGCAAGTGTGTGGATCCTCCAACCTGTGAATGTTTTGTGTCATCCACAGCTGTGCAGGAGGGTGCAGGGCCATCTGGACTGACCGCTCCAACCCCAGGACAGCAGCCTAATGAGGCCCCCCCAACAAGGCCAGAGTCCGCAGAGGAGGAACAAGAGGAGGGGGAGGATCATGCGGAGGACGATCATGAGGAGGAGCAGAATCATGAGGAGGAGGAGTCCATGGAAGGCACTGGCCCTTTGGTTTCTGCGGACTCTTCCCCTCTGGCTGCAAGAAGCCTGCCCTCCCTAAGGGTCAGCCCCCCCCCCTCCTCCCCCAACATGGCTCCCCTCACAAGGGCCTCCCCTTCTCCCCGGCCACAACCATCAGCAAGAGCCAGGAGGTCATCCCCAAGCACCAGGGGGGCGCCCAATCTCATGCCCGCCTGTCTGAGAAGGAACCTGGCCACCCAGACCCGCCTTCTGAGACAGCTCTGCCAGACTATGGGGCGGGTGGATCAGAGCCTGTCCTCCATTAATGATAGCCTGGGTAACCTGGACTCCCACTCCCGGGCCTCCACAACCTGCCTAAATGACCTGCAAACTACAGCAGCAGGCGTTGGGCAGGATGTGAGGGCCCTTACCCAGGCTATCCAGGGCAACACGGCAACACTTGGTGCTGCCCTGGACAGAATAGCCGTGGCCTTGGAGGGCAGGCCGCCAGGTGGGCAGATCTCAGGGGCTGCTCCTCCTTCCCCGGCTTTTCCCCTCCCCCATGCGTCTCCCCTGAGGGTCCGGGGCCGTGGCCGGGGGCGCCCCAGGCGTGGCTCAGGCAGAGGGCAATAATTTTTTTTTCCCCCTTTTGTTTGTTTTGAAAGCTTTTTTATTTTTGTTCTCTGCTTTTTTTTTTTTTTTCTAAGCATTTTTGTTTGTTTGACTTTTTTGGCATATTTTGGGTTGTGAATGATGTTTGAATGTGGGGGTGACATTCCTGCTGGAAAAGGGGTGTCACCCTCAATTTTGGTGGAGAAGGGTTCCCCAGGACCAGGGAGAAGTGATTCCCAGGTCCGTGTGAATGGTGTATGAATGTACAGTGACATAATTGGAGCCTTGACGTGGCGTTACTGCTCACCAGTCTTGCATGGTGGACTGGTGCCAATCCAATTTGATGAGGATGTGGGGTGTGTGTGCTAGGGACCATAGTGGTGTGCATGCATGCATTCTCATTGTGCCATGATTAATGTGTGTGTTTAACGTGCAAAGATGCCCAATATGAGCTGCCTCCTGACTGCTCTTCCCTCAGAAGACGGGGTATCCTCGGTTAGGGGTTGATTTTCTGGTTGGGGGGTCAGATCATCACGTAGCTCAACCTGCAGGCCCTTCCTCACTGCGAGATTGTGTAGCATGCAACATGCAGCGATGATATGGCACACGAAGTTTGGGGAATACAACAGTGTACCCCCAGACTTATCCAGGCATCGGAAACGTGACTTCAGGAGGCCAAAGGTGCGCTCCACCACTGCACGGGTTTTGATGTGTGCTTCATTGTATCGTTCCTCTCCTGGGGTTTGGGGGTTCCGGATAGGAGTCATGAGATGGGGTCCCAGTGCATATGCAGAGTCACCTGTAAAGGAAAAGACAGGAGAATGTTAGTCATGCATGTGCCACTTCTGTTGTGCATCACGGGAGGGGATAGTCATGCCTGACTCCCATGTCACTCACCAACCAGCCAGGTGTTCCCATACACGTTCTGTTCGAATTCTGTTCGGATGTGGCTTTGATTGTAGATGTAGCTGTCATGGCTGGACCCTGGGTGTTTGGCACGGACGTGCCATATGAGGCCTTGGGCATCAACTATCACCTGTACGTTGATGGAGTGCCAATTCTTCCGATTGCGGTACATGTGCTCGGTCTCATGGGGGGGCTGGAGTGCCACATGTGTGCAATCTATGGCCCCGATGGTGCGTGGGAATCTGGCAATTCGGTAGAAATCTGCCATTGCCTTGATTCGAAGCTCCTCAGTGGTGGGTTTGATGATTTGGTTGGCCAAGCGTGTGAGGATTGCAGGGACAACCTGGTGCACACATCTGCTCATGGAGGATTGTGACATCCCAGCCACCACTCCACTTGTACGCTGAAAAGAGCCACTGGCAAGGACATGGAGTGTTGCCAGGACCTTGACCAGTGGCTGCACTGCATGTGAGCGGTGTGTTGGGCTGGTGATGTCCTCCTGCAAGGTTGTGGTTAATTCCAGGATGGCATGAGGGGGGAATCTGAAGATGCGAAAGACCTCTGAATCATTCATGCCAAACAGGTGTATGCGGGTGCGGTATACCCTCTCCCGTGCCATCCTCCGTGCCCTCCTCCTTCTTTGGTCATCTATATTCACTAGTGCAGCTATGAGCGACGATGCCCCTAGCATGTTGGCAGTCAAATTGTAGTGCAACACGTGTGTGTGGTCTGCTCCTCAATAACGGTGTTGCTTTATCTGACAATTAGACTTTTTTTCAAAAGTTAGATCAGCTTTTATGTGCTCTAACTTTAGACAGGACATTTTGCAGTTGCGCACATCGCGTAGCCTGCGCAGCAACTGCGTTTTTTTGTGGATCCCCGTAACTCCCTCATTAGCATATTTGACTAGCAAATCAATGGTGTGTCTAGCGCAGTTTTGCGCGAAGGGAAGCGAATGTCTAACTCAATTACGCCGGACCAAAAAACGTAGATTTCTGGCGTATATTGTTTTGTGAATCGCGTCCAACTATACGCACGCGCACATTTAGACTTACGCACGCGCAACAGCAGTTGCGCACGCGTAATCGCTCTGTGAATCTGGCCCGAGATGTTTAATCTCTGTTTGCCAGTGTTGGAAAAAGCTGATTTCCTGCAGTCCGAGTATTGGATAAGTATCCTAAATTTGCACCCAAGCAGATATATTTGTGAATACTCAAAAATACATTGAGAAATAGAAAATATTTCTTAAGAGGTTTTAAATCAAACACTAACCCAACAAATTTACCGAACAATTGTTCAGTTTTAACTCTATGATTATTAGTAATTATTGTGACCTTTGAACAGTTTGTACTGGATGATAAAAAAGCAAATTTCAAGAAACAGCTAATTATTAAACAATTCTACATATTTCAACAGAAAGGTAGCAAATAGAGATTACAATTCTTGTCATTCAGAGTCATAAGAAGGAAATTGTATCTTAGGCCTCGTACACACGATCAAATCTGTCTGCTGGAATCGGTCAGCCCGACCGTCCCAGCAAACAGATTTGACCGTGTGTGTACGGGCAAGCCGACGGATTTGGCCACCCGACAGATTTCAAAGCATGCTTTGAAATCTGTCGGCTGGGAACCAGTCCGCCCGACATGTCTGCTGGTTAGTATGCTAACCAGCAAACATGTCTTCTCGCACACGCGCCGAATGATTTCAACGCATGCGCGGAAGTGTTTTACTTCCTGGTGCGGTGACGTGGCGGCGTCAACGTCACCGCCACGTCACCGACACGTCAGCGCGCTGTCTGCTGGCGGGGATTTTGGTTTGCTCGTGTGTACACACGAGCAAACCAAAATGCCAGCAGACAGATTTGTTCAAATCGGTCGGACAGACCGTTTTGAACAAATCGATTGCCTCGTGTGTACGGGGCCTTAGAGAAAGGCACAATATTTAATACCATCTACCAGCAATATCCACACTATCTGCTGGTGCCCAAGGTGCATAAGAGTTGGAAACCCATAAATGGTGTGGTAGATTGGCTAACTTCACATTTAGGCAAGTATGTGGATTGTCATCTGTAGCCTTTGGTTATGGATACTAAATCGTATATTGAAGACAATCCACATGTCATACAATTACAAAGTCATTTAGAATATAGGCAACCATGTATATTGTTCAAGCTGATGTGACTTTGCTTTATACAGTCTCACACACAAGGATTACAACCAATTGGTAAACAGTTTTTTAGTGAAGTGATATTCATATCCCACAGTTAAAGCATACATTTATTTCAGAATGTTCTTTTTACAGCACCATTTATTTTGTCTTATGTTTTGGCATGTGCTTACAGGTGCCTAAAATAATTGTCACCTGCAGTGACCCTTTATCTGCCCCCCCCCCTCCCACCACCACCTCAAAAACATTTTAATTTTCTCAATTTGTATGTTTTTTTATTTTTTTTATTGGGGTTTTAGTGCCATTTTGGGTATTTGGTTACAGAAGCTTTACGGGAGGGTGTTTATTTAAGCCAGAGATGGGCTTTAAATATGTGTTTTCTATTGCGTTGTTATTTTTCCTTTACTTCCTGTCCTAGGTTCATAAATTACACTTTAAATTCCTTCTTCTTTTTCAAGGTGTCACCTAGCTAGCACAGGAAGAAAGTAGTCAACCAATGGAGTCACAGGTTATAACCCTTTCCTCGAATAGATGAGTTTTTAATGATGTTTGCATTAAAGTCCAGTCCCGAGTAGCACCTGTCACCAAAACAGTAAGTGAGAGGAAACCTCTGTGTAAATGCAGTTTACACAAATAAGACCATGTACGGCCAATCATTTGTATGTAACATCTGCGGTTCCCTGAATGCGTGAAAGTACCAGGGATTTTACGATAGACTTCATCATATTGTGCCAACTCCTTGCCATAGGCCTTTCCAGCCATTAGCCTCTCTTTTTACCAGAAATGTATTTCCACGCAAATTTAAGGATTCTGCACTTTACTGTTGTTTTTCAAGATGGCATAGACACATCACATCACGTAGACATACTAAGCGGTGTCTCTTAACATAAATCGGCAATCACATATAGTGAACATACCATAGCAGTCAATTGTGAAAGCTGCACATCATTGATAAGCCATCTTCACTTAATATCTCTCTTAGTAACTCTCCTTTGAAGCTCCACAGTATACCAGTTTCTCTTTATGTGTCCCACTATATAGCTCTACCCAGCCGGGTATGCTCCCTGATGTTACTCTCACTCTCAGGGTCATTGGTACTCTCTCAGATAACTTTATGCATCCAGCTCATGGCTCCCTTCATGTTATTCCAGAGACAGGACTACTCCTACAGCTGCACCTCTATATTCTGTACACTGCTCCTAGGTATCAATAGAAGTCCCAGGGTCATTAGTACCGAGAGAATACTAGCCTGGTCTAAAAGGCCTTTTGCATCCCACTCCCAGTTCAGTTAGACCATGATCCAAGTTCACATAAACCATTTTTCATGAGACAGGATGACTACAGTTGACTTTTCTGGGTATTGGACTATTTTACCCAAGGCCTTCTGCCCTGTCCAGGGCCTTTACAATAGCTGACTACTTCTTTAGATCTCTGGGTTGTTTGGCTTCCATGCCCCAACTGCACTAGGCTCCTCCCAACCTGGCATATATATATATATATATATATATATATATATATATATAGGAGTGTCACAATCTATGGTGAACGGGAGTGAACCACAACTGCGGTTAGCAAAATATTTCAATGCACCTCTCTATGTTATGTGAGATTTCAGTATTGGACCCCGGGCATCAATCCAATCAGAACACAGGAGTTTGGGGGTTCTCTACATCATCTCTCTTACACAAAGGAATGCGTTGAGCTAGTAAGGGAGGACGTATAACAACATGCGTCCAATCCTTAGCGTTAAAAGATTATAATGCGCATAAAGATTCCAATGCACTTCTATATGCAAGTGATTATCAGTACCAGACCCCAGGCATCACTCCAATCAAAGAACAGGAGTTTGGGGGTTCTCATATCACTTTAACATAAAGGAATGCATTAGGCCACTAAGGGTGCAGGTATGAAATACCTTCAATCCTTAGCATAGAAAATGTAAGGTGAACATGTTCAGTAACTTAGGGCGTGAGCCCATAAACAAGTAACAACTTATGTCAGGCACGTAGTAAATAGGAATAGTGTGGGCAACTGATAGTTGCGTAAGAGAGGCAAATATAGCTCAGCTAAATAAAAAGTATATGTTCCTTTAAGATAATTCACATCAAGCAACTGAGGACACAATAGACAATCCCAAGTAGTATGTTAGTTCTTAGTAAGCCAGAGTCAATTACAGCGATTGATTAGAAATTATATATGTAGTAAGTAATACTAGGCACTACAAGTGAAACAATTGCTACTTATCCGTTTGCAGGGCTTGAAACTTGATGTATGTTAGCAACCATAGGTTTCTGTAGTGTAGAGTGGCAGGAAGGAAGATATCTTTAAGGTGCCCCCAGTAATGGCAGCATGAATGCAATGAATGCATTAGCTAGATGGCCATAGAGTTCAGTAAGTCAAGTTTTGTAGCATGGGGATCGATGGTGCCAGTAGTTGTAGTATGGCCGGCTACAGCTGACAATAATAGAACGGCGTGTGTAATACACACCCTTCTGTTTATACCTGAGAGGCATGTGTGCCGAATACAGGGCTGATTGCGCTCGGCACTTCCGCATTCCAAGCTGGAATGCACGCGGCGCTGGGCGATGACGTCATCGCGCGGTCGCCATATGCGTTTCAGCGTGGAACGCAATGTGGCAAATAGTGCCGTTTACAGGGAGCTAACGCCACTCATTATATCACTACAGGAAGAACTTGTCTAAAGGGGACCTAACACTCAATTACATAATTTCTTATTACCACAATATTTTGAGACAGAACCACCTAGTGGCAGACTAGCTAATTTTACTTGCTTAAACACACACGCTAACATATGTAATGTTGCATGTTAATGTGTGTTGTGTTGTGGCCGGTTAATTATTCTCAATGGGAATGGACCTATAGACAGTTGTGCAGTATTTTTTCCATATGCAGGATGCCACAATGTAGGATAGTGTGCCAGCATGCATTGTGGTGCACTGCAACACATGTGCATCTAAGCTGTGTTGGGATCTCATTCAAAATGAATGGCATTGCAAAGCAATAACACACATAGGGCCAGATTCAGGTAGATGGGAGCATCTTTGCTCTGGAGTAACGCTTCTCATTTACGTTACTCTGACGACCCTTTCAGCGCAAGTACTGTTATTCACATAGCAGTTGCGCGTAAACTTGCGCCAGAGTAACGATAATGCGCTGGTGTAACCCGTCGCAAGTGGAAGTGGGTGTGATCATATGTAAATGATGGGCGGAGCCCAGCGGAGTGGCTTACGTTCAGCGCATCATCCACGGAGCATGCGCAGTGAGTGCGGCTCCACTCGCCCCCTTGTGCGCATGCTCACAACTTCCGTCGGCACCACTTCCCGGGAAACGTCAGCGCAATGCCTTCCGTTGGGCGCTTAAAAGCGCAGGCGGAAACGCCATTCCGGCGCAAAAGTATATCCGTTTCCCCCCACCCCAGGGAAGATACTTTTGTGCTGTGATGGCTGCTCCCGCTACCCCCAGAGAGAGGAGGAACCTGAACTTTAATTCACAGGAGGTCTCAGTGATCATATCCGCGATGGAGACTTATAATCATTTTCTCCATGGGAAAAAGAGCCGTAAGACCAGCCGGGAGAGGAAGCAGGGCATCCTGGACACCATTGCTGGCCGGGTCAATATTTTGGGGTACTCCACCCGGACTGCCTCTGACATTCAGAAGAAAATAAATGATCTGCGGCGCAAGGTCAGGGGCAAGGTGGCCACCATCAGGAGGCATGAGAGGGGCACAGGTGGTGGTCCCCCATGTCCGGTCACCCTGACCGAGGAGGAGGAGGTGGTCTCTCGCTGCCTGGAGAGGGAGCAGGTGGAGGGGGTCCCTGGCTATGACTCCATGGAGGAAGCCTCCAGGACAGGTAAGTGTTTTTTATCCCCTATTTAATGTGTTGCATTTGGGGGGGGGAAGGGTACATGTGCCAAGTGTGTGGGACCACCAACATTTGTCTGCTTTGTGTCATCCACAGATGACGGAGCTGGGCCATCATCTGTCAGCGTCCATTCCACCCCATCCCCCCAACACCATCGTGTGCCCGAGCCCCTGGGTGGTGAAGACACCGAGGTGGAGAAGGAGAGTGCCCACACCACACCTGCCGAGGTGGTTGTGGAGGATCCTGCTGTGGCAGAGCAGGACTTTTCGTTAGTGTTGGAGGTCTCCTCCTCTTCTCCTGGGCCGTCTGTCATCCCCTCCCCCATCCTTGGAAGCCCCTCAAGGGCGACTCCATCCCCCCGGGGACAACCATCTTCTGGCCCCAGGAAGGCGACCCAGAAGACCAGGGGGGTGTCAGATGTTGTCCAGGGCCAGTTGGCGAGGGATCACGCCAGACAGACTCAACAAATGGGGGAACTAGTTGGGCACTTAGAGAAAGTGGCTGACAGCCTGGGCTCCGTTGCCCAGATAAGCAACGCAGTCCAGGATGTAAGTTGCAACTGTGCTGCAGTGGTGACCAGTTTGGGGGAGGTGCAGGGGGATATTAGGCACCTCACTGCAGCTGTCCAGGCCAACAGTGCTGCCATCCGGGACCAGGGGAGGCTGAGTCGGCGGGCCCAGCACTACCAAGTGACCCGGCAGCTCAGGATGCAGGCCGAGCAGCTGAGGATGCAGGGCCAGACAAACAATTTGCTCGGCCGGATAGCCATGGCCTTGGAGGGCATGCAGGCCACACCTGCCAGGAGTGGCCCACCCGGGGATCAGCCACCTCCAGAAGCCCCCCCACCCCCACCCACTCCATCCAGGCAGCTGAGGAGCCAGAGAGGTTCGGCAAGAAGGAGCCCCCGGCATCCCCGATGATTTGTTTTTTATTTTATTTGGATTTATACTCAGGTTATGAGTTTTTTATTTTATTTGGATTTGTACTCAGGTTATGAGATTTTTATTTTTGATTCTGCACACGTTGCAGTGTGAATGGTGTGTGAATGTGAGAGGGTGGCACTCCTGACAGTAAGGGGTGTCACCCTCGGCCGTGGTGGTGAAGTTAACCCCACGGCTGTATGAATGACGTGTGAAAGGTGTATGAATGGACAGTGACATCATTGGAGCCTTGACGCTGGCGTTGCTGCTCCCAAGTCCTACATGCTGGACTTGGGCTAATCCAATGCGATGTGCATGTGGTGTGTGTGATCTAGGGACATCAGTGGTGTACACGCGTGCATTGTCTGTGTGATTAATGTTTTGGTTTAGTGTCCAAAGATGCCTATGGCGAGGACCCTCCTGACTGCTCTTCCATCAGCAGACTGGGTGTCCTCTGGCAGGGGGGGATTGTCTGGTTGGGGGGTCAGGTCATCACGTATGTCAATCTGCAGGCCTTTTCTCATAGCAAAGTTGTGCAGAATGCAACATGCACCGATGATCTGACACACAAAGGTAGGGGAATACAATAGGGTCCCCCCGGACTTATCCAGGCAGCGGAAACGGGACTTCAGGAGCCCAAATGTTTGCTCCACCACTGCACGGTTTTGATGTGTGCTTCATTGTATTTTCTCTCTCCTCTGGTTTGGGGGTTCCGGAAAGGAGTCATTAGATGGGGTCCCAGTGCATATGCCGAGTCACCTGGAAGGGAAATGACAGGAGGATGTTAGTCATGCATGTGCCACTTCTGATGTGCATCACGGGAGGGGATAGTCATGCCTGCCACCCATGTCACTCACCAACCAGCCAGCTGTCCCCATACATGTTCTGTTCGAATTCTGCTGGGATGGGACTCTGATTGTATATGAAGCTGTCATGGCTGGACCCGGGGTGTTTGGCACGGACGTGCCATATGAGGCGTTGGGCATCGGCTATCACCTGTACGTTGATGGAATGCCAATGCTTCCGATTGCGGTATATGTGCTCTGTGGCACTGGGGGGCTGGAGTGCCACATGTGTGCAATCAATGGCCCCCACAGTGCGTGGGAATCTGGCAATGTTGTAGAAATCTGTCATTGCCTTCAGCCGCAGCTCCTCAGTGGTTGGTCTGATGAACTGGTTGGACATGCGTCTGAGGATTGCAGGGACAACCTGGTGCACACATCTGCTCACGGAGGACTGTGACATCCCAGCCACCACTCCACTTGTACGCTGGAATGATCCACTTGCTAGGAAATGAAGTGTTGCCAGTACCTTCACCAGTGGCTGCACTGCTTGTGAGCGGTGTGTCTTGCTGGTGATGTCCTCCTGCAGGGTTGTGGTTAGTTCAAGTATTGCAACAGGGCTGAATCTGAAGAGGCGATACACCTCCTCATCCCCCATGCCAAAGAGGCTCATGCGCGTGCGGTATATCCTCTCACGTGCCCGCCTCCTTCGTTCCGGGGGACCCATCAGTAGTTCTAGGACCACGATTGCCCCTGGCATGTTGGCACACAGAGGTGTTGTCCTTGCAAGTGTGGGTGCTTAGCTTGCTAGTTTCGTCGGTAACGCTGCTGTAGCTGCTCTCCTGCTGACCTGTGACCGTCTGGAGTAAAGATAAAGCAGCCTTTTGTAGAAATAACTTTGCGCCGGACGGACGAGATACGCGCGGCGCATGTAGCCAGCGTATGGTGCTAATCCGTTCGCGAATCGGGAAATCTCCCTCATTTGCATATTTGCAGGGGAAATCAATAGGCGCGACTGATGCGCCAAGCGAAATTAAGCGCTGACGATACTCTGGCGTCGGAACGTTCCGCCGGTCGGAAATAGCCCATTATTGGGCGCATCTAGTTTGGTGGGTACGGCCACATAGAAACGACGGCGCATCTTCACAGTTACGCGGCGCATATCGAATTACTCCAGCGCAAGTGTTGCTGAATCTGGCCCATAACGTGCACTGTGGTAATACACCTGATTGCAAAGTATATTTCAACCCTGAGTGAATATTACTGATTGACATTCTGCAGTACACAGATTATACTTGATCTTTACTCCTGTAATCAGTCTTATGCACTTAGCAGGATTATCTGCGGATCACTAAAGGCTGGCGGGTCTGAATAAGACAAAGACTTCCATCCACAATGATATCAGCTGTACAGCCACAGAAATACACTGAATACAACCTTTCATTAAAAGGAGTACATGTACATGGGCATCTTTATTTCTTCACAAAAAAAGATGAAATAAATCTTAGTTATATTACTGCTCTTTTTGTCCTTGTTTGTTCAGGCTTCCAATAGTTAAAGACTAATAATATATATATATTTTTTTTATCAGATTTAAAAAGACATTACAGAAAAAAAAAACAGAGCAAAAACAATAGAAAAGCAAAGGCCCAAAATGCAAAATTTGCAAGACAGTGTACAATATAGTGTACAAGAGAGCCGGGATTCTTCCTTTGGGAACAATCTGATTTACATGGTCATAAGATAGAAACCATCACTATATCCATACATCCCAAGTCTCCTGCAAGGTGCGAGAGTCAACTGCATTTCTGTGGCGGCTCCCGCACACCCACAAGCGCTTACCCGATATCACAGGAATGATTGGTGCAGCGGGGAACAGCTGTTCCTTCTCTCCCTCTTGTAGCTGTCAGCTAAAAATCTATACAGGGAGATTGGTGTTCACAGCTGATCCCCGCCGCACCGATCATTCCCTGCTTTTCCTTGTGTGCCGCTCTTCTGGTCCCCTATCCTTCTCCCTCCCCCTGTTCTCCTCCAACTTCCTCCATGTTCTCCTCTGCCCCCCTCGTCCCCTGCACCCGGCTTCCCTTCTTTCCTCTCCCGCCAGCTAAGGGGGACCTGTTGGGATGCAGAGCAGATGAAGGGGCTAGGTAAATATATCATTTACCGACCCCTTCCTTTTCTGAATTGGACACAGTGAGCGAGATCGCTCCTGTGTCCTGTGATAACTGAGCATAGTAAACTCTGCTTCAGTTAATTAATGGACTGGAACATCTGTCTCCTCTCCATTTATCTTCACTCTTCAGTGATGAGAAAAGGACTGGGGAATCTGTGTCCTCAGTGCTTTCTCTGTCTCAAAGGGGAGATGTCTGGCGTCTGTTTAGACCCCTGATATCTCACCAAAGCCCCCAAAAATTATTGTAAAAAAGTTCTAAAAAATGTGTAAAAAATAAAAAACTACTGACACCACTCCCTCCTGCCCTACCAACACTGTCCACTGCCTCAACCCCCTCCCCTCAAAAAAGAATTGTGATTTTTTTTTGTTAAACAAATAAAATTGTAAAAAAATCAATACGTAAAAATAGACACCATTCCGGCCCTAGGGAGGACTGGGATGATGCTTTAGAGGCCTGTCCAAAACTGGTTATCTCTTCCCGCGACAAACTATAGCAAGTTAAACTGTTGCACAGGGTGTATTTCACACCGGTTAGGATGCATAGGATCTACCCTGACAGGAACCCCCATTGCCCTCGTTGCTTGGTCCAGATGGGTGACTACATGCACATGCTTTAGGGCTACCCCAAAATTTAGAACTTTTGGAGGGAGATGTTTGAATTGGTTAACCTTAAATTAGATCTCTTACTCCCCCTGACACTAGAGCTGGCCCTTCTTGGTATACCCGATGACGAGCAGAGGTCTCATCATAGCAAAATGCTTATAGCATACTTGCTATACTATGCGAAGAAGGCGATTATCTGCAAATGGTCCTCTCCAGATCCTCCATCCGTGTCCTCCTGGTTGGCAATGATCAATGCTGCTCTCCCACTTTACAAATTGACGTATATCAATAGGGGATGCCCATGGAAATTTGACAAAGTTTGGCAGTTGTGGTTGTCTCCTGGAGAGAGGCAATTTCTCTTATTCTCTCACTCTCTGGGGGGGTGGTGGGATCTCTGATGATGTGTCATGCTCTCTTTTTCCCCCTATGGTTATGTGATGTTTACCTGAGGTTTCCCCTTCTAAGCAAGTTAATTTTTGTTGGCCCTATTCATTCTGTCTGCGATACTTCTATGCCTACATTTTTATTTTTTATTTTCTGTTATTTTCATTATTTATCGTGGTTGCTATTCATCTGCCTGTTGGTCAAATGTATTGTCATGACAATCGGTTATGTCAGCCGAATAATTTTTTTTTCTCTGGTACTGTATATGTGACTGTTTTCTTTACTTAATAAATAAACAGGACTGGCAAATGTTTTTAAGCTTAGGAGTCCGTCAGCGAACATTATTCATTAGAACAGATAAATTCAGTCCAACAAAACCACATTCAGTCCAATAGAACCATTATTATGTATGACCAGTCAATGTGGTCAAAAGCCTTTTTTCGGCATCTGCGGAAAAAAGGATGGTTGCAGGATGCACGATGATGCAGGATATGTGCGCCCAATGTATGACTTTTATTGCTCTGGTTGTACTGTCTTTTGTTTCCCTGTGCATCAGGAAGCCAACATGATCCAAGGGGATGAGCCTTTGAATTAGGGGCTGAAGTCTGACTGCCAGGATTTTTGTGAACAGTTTAAAAGTCCATGTTTAGCAATGAAATTGGGCAATAATTACTGCATTGTGTAAGATCTTTCCCAGCTTTAGGAATTAATGTAATGGTGGCCCTCAACGTATCCTTTGAAAAGGGAACCCTCTTCCTTTATTCAGTTTTCAGTCAGCGTTCAGACCTTTTTTTCGAGTAAGTGCAATAAACAATAAATGTTAAAGGGGTTGTAAAGGTAAAAAATGTTTTCCCTAAATAGCTTCCTTTACCTTAGTGCAGTCCTCAATCACTTACCTCATCCTTCCATTTTGATTTTAAATGTCCTTATTTCTTCTGAGAAATCCTCACTTCCTGTTCTTCTGTCTGTAACTACACACAGTAATGCAAGGCTTTCTCCCTGGTGTGGAGTGTCGTGCTCGCCCCCTCCCTTGCGGTCAGGTGACGTGGCAAGTGGACAATCCACAACTTGTGGCAGGTGAAGTGGCCAATTGATGTGACAGGTGACGTGGCCAGTGGACAATCCACAACTTGTGGCAGGCGACGTGGCCAGGTGACGTGGCCAGTGGACAATCCACAACTTGTGGCAGGTGATGTGACAGATGACGTGGCAAGTGGACAATTCACAACTTGTGGCAGGTGACATGGCAAGTGGACAATCTGCAGCTTGTGGCAGGTGATGTGGCAAGTGACACGCTAAATACAAGTATACTGCTGCTCTTTCAGCTGCTACTCACTCTGGTCTCACAAAATGGCTGAAATGGTTAAATAATATTGTTTTTTGAGCTTAGGTGACGTGGCCAGGTGATGTGGCTAGTGGACAATCCACAACTTGTGGCCAGGTGACGTGCTAGGTGATGTGCACAGGTGAAGTGGCAGGTGACGTGGCCAGGTGACATGGCAAGTGGACAATCCGCAATTTGTGGCAGGTGAAGTGGCAAGTGGACAATCCACAACTTGTGGCAGGTGACGTGGCCAGTTGACGTGGCAGGTGACGTGTCCAGTGGACAATCCACAACTTGTGGCAGGTGAGGTGGCCAGGTGATGTGGCAGGTGATGTGGCCAGGTGACATGGCAAGTGGAAAATCCACAACTTGTGGAAGGTGGCATGGCCAGATGACATGGTAGCTGACGTGGCTAGGTGACGTCGCCAGTGGACAATCCACAACTTGTGGCAGGTGAGGTGGCCAGGTGATTTGGCAAGTGGATAGTCCACAACTTGTGGCAGGTGACATGGCCAGGTGACGTGGCAAGTGGACAATCCACAACTTGTGGCAGGTGACGTGGCCAGTGGACAATCCACAACTTGTGGCAGGTGAGGTGGCCAGGTGACGTGGCCAGGTGACATGGTAAGTGGACAATCCACAACTTGTGGCAGGTGACGTGGCAAGTGGACAATCCACAACTTGTGGCAGGTGACGTGGCCAGGTGACATGGCAGGTGACGTGGCCAGGTGATGTGGCCAGTGGACAATCCACAACTTGTGGCAGGTGGCATGGCCAGGTGACGTGGCAGATGACGTGGCAAGTGGAAAATTTATAACTTATGGCAGGTGACATGGCAAGTGGACAATCCGCAGCTTGTGGCAGGTGATGTGGCAAGTGGCACGCTAAATACAAGTATACTGCTGCTCTTTCAGCTGCTACTCACTTTGGTCTCACAAAATGGCTGAAATGGTTAAATAAGGGTCTTATGATGTTTCTTAACTAAACACTTATAAACGCAAACGCGGTAAAACGCTGCGAAATTTGCGGCAAAAACGGGTGTTTTAAGCGCCGTTTTTTGCCTTTGAAAACGTGTGTTTAGATGTGTTTGCATTTGCGTCTCGTGTGCATGGGGCCTTAATGGACACAGGTGGCCACCACAAAAAAAGCCATACACAATCCTCAACACTCATGCAAAATAGAATCTCTCACAACAGTCATGGAATTAAATGAATAATAATGATGCCGTCTTCACCAGATAAACCAGCTAGTGATAACCGATGTAGAGTTTATACATTTAAATTCTGAATGGGTAAAGTTATAAGGTACTGCTGCTAGACCTTCAAGAACAGTGCATGTATATTGCTATAGACACCTTTGGCACACAATTGCTAATGGACATTCCCCCTCACAGAGTGATTGGACATTTGAGATGACAGGTGAGAAAACAATCATATCTGTATCTACCTCAGTACAAGTGGAGGTAGATACAGCTCACCGTTTTTCCGCTTGTCGTGTTCTCTCTCATCAGAGTCCGTATGTGCTCTGCCGACTTGCCGTATATATGTGGATTAAGTTTAGGCCACTCCGTGTAGAGGGGGAAACTTCGTCCAGTTTTAAGAAGGCAGGAAGTGTACCAGCGTTGCTGTTTCATACAGCGGTGTCCAGACCATAGCTGTAGAGGTCTTGTATAGGACACGTAGCGTCTCTTCAGGTAACCCGTAAAAAAGTCAAAGGATGTGGAGGGGGTTAGCTTGGTGGATGGAACATCCGTGCCCTCACAGCGAGGAGCGTGATGACATTATGCTTATGTGTTTCACTTGTGACCGAGCTTCTTCTTCAGAGCATCCACAGACGTCCAGTGTAGGGATGAGCCGAACATACCCGCGTTCGGTTCGCACCAGAACCGTCGAACAGACCGACCGTTCGCGTGAACATTTAGAACCCCATTGAAGTCTATGGGACTCGAACGTTCAAATTCAAAAACGCAAATTTTAAAGAACAATATTTAAGTTATTGTTGGAAAACGTCTTTGAGAACCCGGGTCTTGCCCCAGGGAACATGTATCAATGGAAAAAAGTTTAAAAACCAGTCGTTTTTTCAGTAGCAGGACTCCTGAAAAAGTTACCGTTTAAAAAAAATTTCCATTGATACATGTTCCCTCGGGCAAGACCTGGGTTCTCAAAGACATTTTCACAGGCAAGCTATAGACACCCAGCAGGTACAATATTTAAAGGATTTTTTTATTTTTATTTAAGCATCATTAAAATCACTGCTCCAGGAGCAGTGATTTTAATAATGTTTAAATAAAAAATAAAAATAAAATCCTTTAAATATTGTACCTGCAGTGATGGGTGTCTATAGTTTGCCTGTGAAAACGTCTTTAAGAACCCGGGTCTTGCCCGAGGGAACATGTATCAATGGAAAAATGTTTTAAAAACTGTTGTTTTTTTTAGGAGTCCTGAAAAAACGACCGTTTTTAAAACTTTTTTTCCATTGATACATGTCCCCTCGGGCAAGATCCGGGTTCTCAAAGACGTTTTCACAGGCAAACTATAGACACCCAGCAGGTACAATATTTAAAGAAATCTTTAATTTTTTTTAATTTAAACATTATTAAAATCACTGCACCAGGAGCAGTGATTTTAATGATGCTTAAATTAAAAATTTTAAAATAAAATTCCTTTAAATATTGTACCTGCTGGGTGTCTATACGTGTGATAACATCTTTAAATAGCACAATCACCTGCCTGCCAGTAAATTAGGAAGAACTGATCTATCAAAGCTATACAGTGTATAAATATATGTACAACTCCTAGGGATGTATATATATTCTCTACACACTGTAAATTAACCTTAACTGACTAGCCTGTCTGCCTGGTCTATCTAGCTATATAAAAAGACAATCTCTCTGTCTCTCTGACTGCTCTCATTAACAAGCCGGAACACACTACACAAGGCCGCCCAGCAGGCGGCCCTTTATAGTGTGGGGCATGTGCTAAAGCCCTGAGCCATAATTGGCCAAAGCCACCCAGGCTTTGGGCAATTATGGCATGCGGGACATACAGCATGCTTGGCCAATCATCAGTGCGCAATGCCGCAGAGAATTATGGGCCGTTTTGCGTCACTCGAATTTGGCACGAACGACCGCTTTTGTTTGAATTTCGTTGAACGTATGAACAGACAATGTTCGAGTTGAACATACGTTCGTATCGAACGCGAAGCTCATCCCTAGTCCAGTGTTTGTCCTTAAGTAGCCCCAGTGTTCATCCATCAATTGGAAGCACCGTGGGTCCACCTGGATTTCCCCATTTAAATATATAGCCATTCATATACTAAGTAGACACAGTATGAGAAGGCAATCCTAGAATGCAAACACACCACAACCGGACTCTAAGGCCCCGTACACACGAGTAAATCTATCTGTTCAAATCGGTCGGACAGACTGATTTGAACAGATCTGTCTGCTGGGACGTATTGGTTTGATCGTGTACACACGATCAAACCAAAATCCCCGCCGGCAGACAGCGCGCTGACATGGCGGTGACGTGACGGTGGCGTTGACGCCGCCACGTCACCGCACCAGGAAGTAAAACACTTCCGCTCATGCGTCAAAATCGTTCGACGCGTGTGCGACCAGATATGTCTGCTGGTTAGCATACTAACCAGCAGACATGTCGGGCGGACAAGTTCCCAGCCGACAGATTTGAAAGCATACTTTCAAATCTGTTGGCTGGCCAAATCCGTCTGTTTGCCCGTACACACGATCGAATCTGTTTGCTGAAACGGTCTGGCAGATTTGATCGTGTGTACGCGGCCTCACAGATAGAGTAAAAGGAAAAGGGAAAAGTGAAGAAAAAGAAAAAGAAGAAGAAAAAAAGAGGGAGAATAGTTGAAGAAAAAAATAAAGGAAAAAGTAAAAGGAAAATCCAAGAAAAGTATAAAGAATTAATGAATGGAATCCAAACTAAATCCTAAGGCGGCGTACACACAATCGAACATGTTCGCTGAAACTGGTCTGCAGACCAGTTTCAGCGGACATATCCGATCGTGTGTACGGCCTAGCGGACAGGTTTCCAGTGGACAAAAGTTTTAAAACATGCTTTAAAACTTGTCCGCTGGAAACCTGTCCGTTGGACATGTCCGCTGGTTAGAAAAGGATTTGACGCATGCGTGGAAGCATTTTACTTCCTGGTTTGCGGACGTCGCGGCGTCAACGTCACCGCCACGTCACCGCGCTGTCTGTCCGCGGGGATTTTGGTTTGATCGTGTGTATACTACACCAGGGCTCACTAGCCAGGCCTTAAGAGTTACTCGCCACAAGTTGCCCCGCCCCACCGGACCCCAAAACACGCCCCTTGTAAATAATCATATTTTATTCAGATCATACATGGTATGCAGGGTCGTCTAATGTTAAATGGACCCTGGGCAAACATTTCCGTACCTCCTGTAGAAACACTACTGGAGAGGGTCAGGAAAACTGCAGACATGGCAAGGAGAGGACCAGAGAGACTACAGAGATGGTAAAGAGAGGACCAGAGAGACTGCAGAGATGGTAAAGAGAGGGTCAGAGAGACTGCAGGCATGAGAACGAGAGTGTCAGAGACTGCAGACATGGTGAGGAGAGGGTTAGAGAGACTGCAGGCATGAGATCATGAGATAGACGGTCATAGAGACTGCAGACATGGTTAAGGAGAGAGGGTCAGAGAGACTGCAGGCATGGTTGAGGAGAGAGGGTCCAGAGAGACTGCAGAGATGGTTAAGGAGAGAGGGTCAGACAGACTGCAGGGATGGTAAGGAGAGAGGGTCAGAGAGACTGCAGGGATGGTTAAGGAGAGAGGGTCAGAGAGACTGCAGGGATGGTAAGGAGAGAGGGTCAGAGAGACTGCAGGGATGGTTAAGGAGAGAGGGTCAGAGAGACTGCAGGGATGGTTAAGGAGAGAGGGTCAGACAGACTGCAGGGATGGTAAGGAGAGAGGGTCAGAGAGACTGCAGGGATGGTTAAGGAGAGAGGGTCAGAGAGACTGCAGGGATGGTAAGGAGAGAGGGTCAGAGAGACTGCAGGGATGGTAAGGAGAGAGGGTCAGAGAGACTGCAGGGATGGTAAGGAGAGAGGGTCAGAGAGACTGCAGGGATGGTAAGGAGAGAGGGTCAGAGAGACTGCAGGGATGGTAAGAAGAGAGGGTCAGAGAGACTGCAGGGATGGTAAGGAGAGAGGGTCAGAGAGACTGCAGGGATGGTTAAGGAGAGAGGGTCAGAGAGACTGCAGGGATGGTTAAGGATAGAGGGTCAGAGAGACTGCAGGGATGGTAAGGAGAGAGGGTCAGATAGACTGCAGGGATGGTTAAGGAGAAAGGGTCAGAGAGACTGCAAGGATGGTAAGGAGAGAGGGTCAGAGAGACTGCAGGGATGGTTAAGGAGAGAGGGTCAGAGAGACTGCAGGGATGGTTAAGGAGAGAGGGTCAGAGAGACTGCAGGGATGGTTAAGGAGAGAGGGTCAGAGAGACTGCAGGGATGGTTAAGGAGAGAGGGTCAGACAGACTGCAGGGATGGTAAGGAGAGAGGGTCAGACAGACTGCAGGGATGGTAAGGAGAGAGGGTCAGAGAGACTGCAGGGATGGTTAAGGAGAGAGGGTCAGAGAGACTGCAGGGATGGCAAGGAGAGAGGGTCAGAAAGACTGCAGGGATGGTAAGGAGAGAGGGTCAGACAGACTGCAGGGATGGTAAGGAGAGAGGGTCAGAGAGACTGCAGAAATGGTATAAGTACTGTGGATGGTGTGGTGATGAATGGCTCCCCCATCCCTCCACATTTCTGTAGAGGTGGAGATGTTGCAGCTCAGTGTACACTGCTCTAGGACCTTGGAGAGCATGTCCTCCCTCTACACTTGTTCAGTGTAATCCCTGATCCTTCCCCCTGCTCTGAGTGCCGATTTCAATGCTCACTCAAATCATCAGCAGTGTCCAGTTTTAGACAGCACACAGGTCCCCTCATACTCCTGGCCAGTCAGCTCAGCAGTGTTCCAGAGCAGACAGCAAGTCCTCTCCTGTTCCTTTCCATTGTCAGCAGGTCAGGCTCGGAACCTGGGAAGGAGGAAGTTACATCTTTCTCCTCTGTCTGAATGCCGGGTCCTCCAAGCACCTGATTGGTTGTTAGGACGCTAGCAACCAATCGTTGTGACAGGCGGGACTTGGGAGACAACAGGAGAAAAATAGTAGTTCCACTTGATTGGGCACCTCTTCTGCTACTCGCAATAGGTAAATATGTACTCGCCAAATGCTAGCAGGCGAGTACAAATTTTGAGGGCTGTACTACACCATCAGACCAAAACATCCCAGGAGACATGTCCGATGAAAACGGTCCGTCGAACCAGTTTCAGCAGATAAATTCGATCATGTGTACACGGCCTAAGAGTATATGGTTAATTACCAACCGTGAAAATAACATTTAGATATTACAAACAGTTATTTATTCCTCTTCTCCCAGCACCTCCCAGGTATGGATTATTAGCTAATGTCAGTCACACCCACTGCTACACTAACCACAAACAGGCCTAACTCGCAGCATAAGCCTGCTTAAATTTACCTGCGCTGGCAACTAACACCAAAAACCTCACATCTAGCACCTACCTATGGTAGAGGGTGCTACATTCGTAACATATGGAACACAAAACAGTCCAGTCTCTCTGAAGACTGAAGAATGCTTTCATACAGAGCCAGCATCATGGGGAGGCATTATGAGGCATTGCTTTCCCAAGATGAATTACAGTGCATTGAAAAAGTATTCATATCCCTTGAAATTATCCACATTTCATCATGTTACAACCAAAAATGTAAATGTATTTTATTTGGATTTTAGATTTTAGACCAACACTAAGTGGCACATAATTGTGAAGCGGAAGGAAAATTATATATGGTTTTCATTTTTTTTTATAAATAAATATCCGAAAAGTATGGCGTGCACACTAGTGGAACCAATTGCCTTTAAAAGTCACCTAATTAGTAAATAGAGTCCACCTGTGTGTAATTTAACCTCAGTATTAATACAGCTGTTCTGTGATGCCCTCAGAGGTTAGTTAGAGAACCTTAGTGAACAAACAGCACCACAAAGGCTAAGGAACACACCAGACAGGTCAGGGATACAGTTGTGGAGAAGTTTAAAGCAGGATTAGGTTTTAAAAAACGACCCAAGCTTTGAACATCTCAAAGAGCACTGTTTAATCCATCATCTGAAAATAGAAAGAGTATGGCACAACTGCAAACCTACCAAGACATGGCCGTGCACCTAAACCAGGGGTCTTCAAACTACAGCCCTCCAGTTGTTCAGGAACTACAATCCCCATCATGCCTAGTCATGTCTGTGAATGTCAGGCCGCGTACACACGATCAAATTTATCTGCTGGAAACGGTCCTACGGACCGTTTCAGCAGACAAATTTGATCTTGTGTACGAGCGGACAGACAGGTTTTTCCAGCAGACAAATTTTAAAGCATGCTTTAAAATCTGTCTGCTGGGAACCCGTCCATCCGACATGTCTGCTGGTTAGTACACTAACCAGCAGACATATCTGCCCGCACGTGGAAGTTTTTTACTTCCTGGTGCGGTGACGTGGCGGCGTCAACGTCACCGCAACGTCACCGCCACATCACCACGCTGTCTGCCGGCGGGGATTTTGGTTTGATCGTGTGTATACGATCAAACCAAAATAGCCCAGTAGACAAATCCGATCAAATCGGTCTGTCAGACCGATTTGATCGGATTTATTTGGTCGTGTGTACGCGGCCTCAGAGTTTTACAATGCCTCATGGGATGTGTAGTTCCACAAAAGCTGGAGGGCCATAGTTTGAGGATCCCTGACCTAAACTGACAGGCCGGGCAAGGAGAGCATTAATCAGAGAAGCAGCCAGGAGGCCCATGGTAACTCTGGAGGAGCTGCAGAGATCCACAGCTCAGGTGGGAGAATCTGTCCACAGGACAACTATTAGTCGTGCACTCCACAAATCTGACCTTTATAGAAGAGTGGCAAGAAGAAAGCCATTGTTGAAAGAAAGCCATAAAAAGTCCCTTTTGCAGTTTGTGATAAGCCATGTGGTGGAGACAGCAAACATGTGGAAGAAGGTGCTCTGGCCAAAACTTTTTGGCCTGAAAGCAAAACGTGTGGTGGAAAACTAACACTGCACATCATCCTGAACACACCATCCTCACTGTGAAACATGGTGATGGCAGCATCATGTTGTGGGGATGCTTTTTTTAAGCAGGGACAGAGAAACTGGTCAGAGTCGATGGGAAGATGGATGGAGCTAAATACAGGGCAATCATATAAGAAAACCTGTTCGAGTCTGCAAAAGACTTGAGAAGGTTCACCTTCCAGCAGGACCACGACCATAAACATACAGCCAGAGCTACAATGGAATGGTTTAGATCAAAGCATATTTATGTGTTAGAATAGCCCAGTCAAAGTCCAGACCTAAATCCAATTGAGAATCTGTGGCAAGACTTGAAAATTGCTGTTCACAGACATCTCCATCCAATGAGACTGAGCTTTAGCTGTTTTGCAGAGAAGAATAGGCAAAAATGTCACACCCAAAAAGACTTGTAGCTGTAATTGCAGCGAAAGTAGATTCTACAAAGTATTAACTCAGCAGGGCTGAATACAAATGCACGCCACACTTTTAAAATCCCATTTATAATTTTCCTTCCACTTCACAATTATGTGCCACTTTGTGTTGGTCTATCACATAAAATCCCAATAAAATACATTTACGTTTTTGGTTGTAATATGACAAGATGTGGAAAATGTCAAGGGGTGTGAATACTTTTTCAAGGCACTGTAGGTGCCCATGCTCCACTCACATTTTTCATGTAGCATTTCTCATAATTTTTTCCCATAGTAAAAGTCCTCACTTTTTAAAGATACGATGTCCCCAACTGTCTGAGTATTGAGTCAGTTCTGGTTTTATATAATATTATCATTTTTCAGTTCCTTAATCTAATAAAAGGTTTGTGCTAACACTGGCTTCCTTTTACCTGACAATCAAAACAATCCACAAAAAACTTTCTAGTCTAGTGTTTCCTAGAGAGCAAGAACGGGGCTACCCCACAGTATATTATCAGGTCAGCCCATGGAAATTCTCAAATGACGTTAATAAAAAGTGTTGGCCACTTTTTATTAATGTCATGCTGCATGCCTTCAGCCTACAGGATTAGTGGCTTCACTCACCATAAGCCCATGTTCACACTGAGGGCGGGTTTTTTATCATGCGCGTTCTGCTTTGCAGTCCAACTTTGAGAGCCATTTCAGAGACATCTGTGTGGGTTCCTGCACAGATGTCTATTGAAATTGTCCCTAAAGTTGTCAAAAGTAGTGCAGGAACTACTTTTGGGAATTGGTGTGGCACCTGCAAAGCCGGCGTCACATGGATTCGGAGGGTGCCGTTGCCGGCAATAGGCAACGTTTTGACATGCGATTTGACAGCCAACATTAAATTGGAGAACAATTTGGGTACTTTATTAATACTAATATTATATTGGTCACAGACCACCACTCCAGCTAGGTTAAAAGACATTCACCAGAAAAGAATTCTCCAAACTTTGGAAGGTCTTAAAACATCCATTACCTAGTTCCTGATTATTGTCAATAAGTATATTCTTCTCAGTCTGGTGAGACTTTCTATGTACTGGAGAGACCACAGTGAATTATACTATGGAGCAAAAGTATCCTCATCTGTTTGCCCATGCAAGGCAAAGAAACAGATTTTCTTTAAAAGAGAAGTATGGCGTTTAAAGAAAATAAAATATCGTATTCACCTAAATGGCTACATCACTTATCCAAATTGCAGCTGTCCTCAGCTGCCTCTAAAACCAAGAACTGAGCAATTAAATAGGATATTTTTATTGTCATTTTTTTTTTTTTTTTTTTAAATCAAGAAAAAGTTTATTGTGCCAAGAAGAGATAATACAACACTGAACATTGCAGGTCATAGCCAACAAAATGACAAAGGCACATAATGCAATACGCATGCAATGCAATAAAAAAAACAGGACATTACAATGACACATCTCAAGAAAAAGAGCATAGGAACATTGTGCTAGACAGTGAGAACAAGCCCATCCTCCAACATATCCAAAAAAACAAAAACAAAAAAAACAAAACAAAACAAACAACAACCAAAAAAACCCCACCCCTAGTCTACCCTGTCAGTGTGAAGTACCCCCCTAACAGCGTAAGGGAGAATATAAAAATGTACATGCCTGTCAATAAACATTCCCAGCAGAAGTATTCAGTGCACAACTAACAGAATCCACTAAGCACTGAGCGAACGGGTCATAATCAATTGAGGAGGCGCCAGCCCAGGGGTGTCCAGCCATGCCTGCCATATGGAATAAAATTTCCTAGAAGCATTTCTATGCTGATATGTCAGATGCTCTCTTATTAATATATAATTAACTTGATCTATCCACTGTTTTTTAGTCGGGACGTGCGGGGACAACCAAAACCTAGCCACCATTTTCCTAGCTAGGTACAAAAGTCTTATTACTGCTATATTAATAGGGGGAGTATATACCTCCTCATCAACCGCTCCTAAAATGCATATAAAAGGGTCCAAAGGGACCCTAACCTGATAAACTGAGGAAATAACTTCCGTAATATCACCCCAATAGCGATTATGGCATTTTTTTTATGGCAGTGATCAGCAATTTTTAACAGGACTGCGACATTGTGGCAGACAGATCGGACACTTTTGACACTATTTTGGGACCAGTGACATTTATACAGCGATCAATGCTATAAAAAATGCACTGATTACTATATAAAGGTCACTGGCAGGAAGGGGGTTAACACTAGGAGGCGATCAAGGGGTTAAATGTGTTCCCTGGGCGGTGTTTCTTTCCTGAAAGATCAGTGGTGTGCTTTGTTTACATTGGCTCACCACTGATCCGTCTCTCCTGTGAATGATCGGTGGGTCGTGGTGGCCATCGCAAGCCCCCAGACACGCTGATTGGTTACCGCTGTGTCCAATCCCATTGGCACCCCCTAAACCACGTGCACAAAATCACATACATGTATGTAATTATGCGCACCCGGGTCACCCTGTCACAGTAAATGTACGTGGGGCAGACCAGATACGGTTAAAGTTTATGTAAAGGCAGGCGTCCCAATACTTTTGTCAATATAGTGTATGTGTTTATAGGTTCACCTTCCAGTAGGACAACAATGCTAAACATGCAGCCAGAGCTACAATATGGTTTAGACCAAAGCATATTCATGTGTTAGAATGGCCCAGTCAAAGTACAGACCTAAATTAAATTGAGAATCTGTGGCAAGACTTGAAAATTGCTGTTCACAGACACTCTGCACTATTTTGCAGAGATGAATGGGCAAAAATGTCACTCTCTAGATGTGCAAAGCTGGTAGAGACATCCCCAAATAGACTTGCAGCTGTAATTGCAGCAAAAGGAGGTTCTACAAAGTATTGACTCAGGGGGGCTGAATACAAATGCATGCCATACTTTTCACATATTTATTTGTAAAAAAAAAATGAAAAAAATTATCATTTTCCTTCCACTTCACAATTATGTTTTGTATCAATTGATCCTGCCTCCTAGATTGTAAGCTCTAGCAAGCAGAGCCCTCTAATTCCTCTTGTACCAAATTGTAATGTAACTGTAATGTTTGCCTTCATTTTTTTAAGCGTTGTGCAAACTGTTGGAGCTACATAAATCCTGTATAATAATATTGACAAATAATAGAAAATATCAAGGGTTATGAATACTTTTTCAAGATATATATATATATATATATATATATATATATATATATATATATAAAAATAAATAATTTTAATTTTTACCCAAGAAGGGCTTTAAAAAATGCCTTGAGTCTTCCTTAAATGTATATAATTTAACTGGATAACATTTATAGGTAAAGTCGATCCAGGGAATATCCGATTGCCTCTTGGAATTTTTTCCCCAGCTGGAGTAAATTCGATCATGCTTTGCTGGCTTTTTTTTTTTTGCCTTCCTCTGGATCAATTGTAGGTCTAGGATTGTGTATATGGGATTGTATATTTTTTTTCCCTTTTATTGGTTGAACATGACAGACTTTTGTCTTTTTTCGACCAGACTATATAACTATGTATGTAAGCTTGGCCAAAGAACACAAGAAGAACCTTGACCAACAACCAAGTCCCTTTCTATTGTTGACATTAGATTTGATAAAAAGAGAAGAGGACAGAATAGTGCCCAATGTAGGGGCTCCGCAACTAACACATCAGCCCGCTTTTTTTTTCAAGTAATTCATGAATCTGTGGATCTGCAGATAATATAAAAAGGTTCTCTTTAGCGGGACGGACATGTCGGGCTAGAGCTCCGCTCCGTGAAGGAGAATACCCGCCGACATTGCATCGAATACCACGCCGAAAACGAACAGGGACACGGACACATATCCCTGAGAGGTGAGGGAATCCTCCTAAACAAATTATGGTGCTCGGAGGAGCGAGGGGCAGAAACAAAATGAGTTACAACAGCGGCCCTCAGCATACTAAGAGCGCCGCAAAAAAGGCGCCAGCCCCCTCAGAAAATTTCCCCTCAGAGAAGGGAAAGAAAGCCACAGGGAAAACAGCTAAATTAATGGCTCCCCTCAGAAACGTATACCCGGACAGCGAGGGAAATGACAGTGCAGATGAATTACATGCCTCAAATCAAGAAGCCACAGCACCCACAGGTCTTCTGAAGCAATTTGAAAAAATGCTTAACAGAGCACTACAAAACACCTCAGACCAAATAACCGCAAATCTTACCAAGGAAATTAGAGAGCTTGGATGCCGCACAGAAGCTTAAAGACAGAGGAAATTGAAACATATACGCAAGAATGCTTGACAGAAATTGACTCTCTTAACCACTTGACCACTGGGCACTTAAACCCCCTTAATAACCAGACCAATTTTCAGCTTTCGGTGCTCTCACAGTTTGAATGACAATAACTCAGTCATACAACACTCTAACCAAATGAAATTTTTGTCCTTTTTTTCCCACAAATAGAGCTTTCTTTTGGTGGTATTTGATCACCTCTGCGGTTTTTATTTTTTTCGCTATAAATGAAAAAAGAACGTAAATTTTGTAAAAAAATGAATTTTTCTTCATTTCTATTATAAAATTTTGCAAAAAAGTAATTTTTCTTCATAAATTTGGCCTAAAATGTATACTGCTACATATCTTTGGTAACAAAAAAAAAAAAAATTGGATAATATTTAGTCTGGGTGAAAGTTATGGGGTCTACAAGCTATGGTACCAATTACTGAAAATTGATCAATTTGATCACATCTGATGTACTGACAGCCTCTCTCATTTCTTGAGACCCTAACATGCCAGAAAAGTACAAATACCCCCCAAATGACCCCTTTTTGGAAAGAAGACATTCCAAGGTATTCAGAAAGAGGCATCGTGAGTTTTTTGAAGTTGTCATTTTTTCCCCACAATTCTTTGCAAAATCAAGATTTTTTTATTTTAATTTTTTTTTCCACAAAATGTTCATATTATTAGGTTATTTCTCACACACAGCATATGCATACCACAAATTACACCCCAAAACACATTCTGCTATTCCTCCCGAGTATGGCGATACCCCATGTGTGAGACTTTTACACAGCGTGGCCACATACAGAGGCCCAACATGCAGGGAACGCCATCAGGCGTTCTGGAACACCCAGACCAATTCTGACATTTCTCTCCTACATGGAAAAATCATCATTTATTTGCTAGAAAATTACATAGAACCCCAAAACATTATATATGCTTTTTTAGCAAAGACCCTAGAGAATACAATGGCGGCCGTTACAACTTTTTATCTCGCATTGTATTTGCACAGCAATTTTTTGAACGCGTTTTTTTTTGGAAACAAAACAGTTTTGTGCTTAAAAAAAAAAAAAACAGTAAAGTTAGCCCAATGTTTTTGCATAATATGAAAGATGAAGTTACGCCGAGTAAATAGATACCCAACATGTCACCCTTCAATATTGCACACGCTTGTGGAATGGCGCCAAACTACGCGACTTAAAAATCCCCATAGGCGACGCTTTAAATGTTTTTCCTGGTTACATCTTTTTAGTTGGAGAGGAGGTCTAGGGCCAAAATTTTTGCTCTCGCTCTAACGTTCGCAGCGATACCTCACATGTGTGGTTTGAACACCGTTTTCATATGTGGGCGGGACTTACGTGTGCGGTCGCGTCTGTATACGAGCACACGGGTACAGGGGCGCTGTAATTTTTTTTTTATTTTTTTATTGTTCATTTTACTTTATTTATTTTAGTTTGACACCTTTTTCCCCAAAAATAAATGTTTTGGTTACTTTTATTCCTATTACAAGGAATGTAAACATCCCTTGTAATAGGAATATAGCATGACAGGTCCTCTTTACAGTGAGATATGGGGTCAATAAGACCCCACATCTCCCCTCTAGGCTGGGAAGCCTAAAAAAAAAAACGATTGCAGAGTATTGCGCGGGGGAGTATTGCGCGGGGGAGTATTGCGCGGGGGAGTATTGCGCGGGGGTACTGCAGAGTATTGTGCGGGAGTATTGTGCGGGAGTATTGTGCGGGAGTATTGTGCGGGAGTATTGTGCGGGAGTATTGTGCGGGGTACTGCGGGGTACTGCGGAGTATTGCGGAGTATTGCGGAGTATTGCGGGGTACTGCGGAGTATTGCGGGGTACTGCAGAGTATTGCGGGGTACTGCGGAGTATTGCGGGGTACTGCGGAGTATTGCGGGGTACTGCGGAGTATTGCGGGGTATTGCAGAGTATTGCGGGGTATTGCGGAGTATTGCGGGGTACTGCGGAGTATTGCGGGGTATTGCGGAGTATTGCGGGGTATTGCGGAGTATTGCGGGGTATTGCAGAGTATTGTGGGGTACTGCGGAGTATTGCGGGGTACTGCGGAGTATTGCGGGGTACTGCGGAGTATTGCGGGGTACTGCGGAGTATTGCGGGGTATTGCAGAGTATTGCGGAGTATTGCGGGGTATTGCAGAGTATTGAGGAGTATTGGGGGTATGCAGAGTATTGAGGAGTATTGGGGGTATGCAAAGTATTGGGGGGGGTATGCAGAGTATTGGGGGGGTATGCAGAGTATTGGGGGGGGTTATGCAGAGTATTGGGGGGGGGTATGCAGAGTATTGGGGGGGGGTATGCAGAGTATTGGGGGGGGGTATGCAGAGTATTGGGGGGGTATGCAGAGTTTTGCGCAGGGAAGGAAGGAGTTAATGCAGGGATGGCTGAGCAGGGATGGATGGATCTGTGACTGCAATAGTCACAGATCCATCCCACACTGCTGCAGCCATCCGCGCTCTCCTCTCACGCTGTACCGATCGGTACAGCGAGAGGAGGGAAGAACCGGCGTCAGCAAGTGACGCGGTTTGTTTACATGTGATCACGCCGTCATTGGACGGCGCGATCACGTGGTAAGGAGCCGCCACCATTGGCTCCTTACCGAGATCACTGACGCTGCGGGTCCCGTGGACCCGCCGAGCGCCGTGACCGCGTGTGCGCGCCCGCTCGGGCGCGCGGATCTAACGCACGTCAGATTTGTTTACACACGTGGTCGCGCCGTCATTGGACGGCGCGATCACGTGGTAAGGAGCCGCCGCCATTGGCTCCTTACCGCGATCATCGGTGCTGCGGGTCCCGTGGACCCGGTGAGCACCGGTGATCGCGTGTGCGCGCCCGGTTGGGCGCGCACACCTGACTCTAACGGAGGACGTCCATGGACGTCCTGTTAGAGTACAGGAACCGCCCTATAGCCGTATTTCGGCTATAGGGCGGTGATTAAGTGGTTAAGGAGGAAAATTTGGTGTTGCGGAGCAGATTAGAAGATTTTAAAAACAGAGCCAGGAGGTCTAACCTTAGGTTCAGAGGAATACCAGAATCAGTTATGGACCTGCAAGCTACCATAATGGCACTATGTCAGGAACTGATCCCTGGCATAGCAGTTGAAAGATTAGAACTGGATAGAATTCACAGAGCAGATGGTCCTCCTAGGGATATAATTGCAAAATTCCATTTCTACAGAACAAAAGAACAAGTTCTGGAGGCTGCCAGAGAAAAAGAAAGCCTGTCCTTCCAAGGTCACAATTATCAGATTTTTGCTGACATATCACAGTTGACCATAGCCAAGAGAAGAGCAATGAAACCACTTCTACTAGAACTACAACACCACAAAATAAAGTACCAGTGGGGCTTTCCCTTCTCCTTGCGCTTCGTATACCAGGGAACAAAAATTGTGTGTAGAACACCAGATCAGCTACACCAAGCATTATTGGACTTCAAAATAATAGTCAATCCTTCCACAGCGGATACCACCCGCAGAAGATCAGCTCCTTCCTCTTCTCGCAGCGACCCATCCCATCAGGACCAAAACAATGGCGTACAACAGCCAAACAAGCGAGGCAGATTCATGGACCAGCCTCAGAGATCAGAAGATACGATGGACTGAACTTCTCAAACATGAACATTCTAATACTATACTTCTTTCTCTACCCACCAATCTGTACTGTCTCTACACCCCATCCTGACTTCACCTCCACACAGGAGGTCACAATACCTCACCAAATTTGACCCCATTTCACCTCACTAACATATAGCAACCCCCCCCGCTCTAGAAATTCCTACTTAAATAATTGGGCAACCACCCATTTTACCTAGAGCTGAGCAGGGACCCTATGTCTTATCTCACCCTCTCTCAGCATTTCCCTATAGATGCTCTCCCTAACACCAATTGTTCCAGCCTGTGGAATTGCAGTTAATTAACCCTGTTTGCACATCCCAGGTCCCCACCAATGCTCTCTTTCACTTCTAAAAAGTTGAAAGCCTTTGGGCACTAATAATAATACACCTTGTTCACAACATGTTTGTACTTCTCAACAATGTAACATTAGACACCCCTAGGGGTGCCTACAAGATTTTTTCAGTATGCGGGTCTCCGATGCACGGAAACCACATGCGCCACCTTAGGCCCCCCTCTGGACCCGGCAATATTATGCCGGTTTTAGACGAGGGCACCTTTCCCTCTGAAGGGAACTTGTTTTCCCCTTTACCGGTCAGACTTGGACACTCAATTAGCATAATGTCGTTTAAGAGTTCTATGTTTGGTAATGTTTCTTATCTTCTTTTTAAAGGACAATATATTTGAAACCCCCCCCCTCCTCTTCTCCCCTTTTGTCTGCAAGGACTGGACCGGGACATCGCACCGCAGATGGGCAAGGTAAGATCTTCATGATGGCTTGGCTACCATGGCTCCGTTGAACTTGTTATCGCTTAACGTACAAGGCCTCAATGTACCACAGAAACGCACTAAGGCATTTAGATATTTTCAGGCCAAGAAAGCACACATAATATGCTTGCCAGAAACCCACTTTACCCCTCATTCCACCCCTAAATATTATAACGCATCCTACCCACAAGTATATACGGCATCTGCCTCTACCAAAAAAAGAGGCACCCTTATTGCATTTCATAGATCAACACCCTTTATTTTGAAGTCAGAAATTAAAGACCCAGAGGGACGCTACATAATCCTTACAGGGCACATTATGGACACGGCAGTGACAGTAGTGTCATACTACGCACCTAATTTGACCGTTCATGTCTCATCTCCTTCAAATTATTAACACGCACAAGATGGGAGCTCTCTTCATGTGCGGTGATTCCAATCAGGTCCTCCTCCCTTTCTTGGATAAAACCCCTTTTGCCCCCCCAAAGCAGCAAGCTAAATGGTATTTTCCCAATCTATTAACTAAGTATAAACTGGTGGACACTTGGAGAGAAACCAACCCTACGAAACATATCTTTACATATTACTCTAACCCTCACAGATAACCCCATCACCAAACACTCATTAACTCTCTGGGACAAAATTAAATTTAAAAAAGACTTACAATCACCACAGGGTCCCCTGCATTCATTTATTAAGAACCCAGATTTCTACCCTGCCTGGGTCTTCCCTAACACATTCAAAGAATGGATAAAGAGGGATTGCACTCAAAAATACAAGTTTTTTTAACTCTACCTCCTTTGTCCCCTTCCCATCACTCTGTGAGCTGTACGGTATCCCGCAAGGTGAACTTTTTAGATACCTGCAAATAAAAAATGTCTTTCTCCCACCAGTAAATGTACCAATCTCGCCTATTAAACTCTCCAGTTTTGAAAATATATGCAAATATAATCCACATACTAGAAATGTGATTTCTACCCTATAATCCCAACTGCTAACGCAACCCAAAACTTTGAAAATACCGTATGTCCGCAAATGGGAAGAGGACTTTGGTAAGGAATTGAGCACCACAGAATGGAACCAAATTTGGTACAATACCAAAACAGCATCTATTAATGTATCAGCATCTGAGACAAACTACAACGTGCTATCTAGGTGGTACCTGGTGCCAACAAGAGTGGCAAAATTCTCACAAAATCACTCAGAGTCATGTTTCAGAGGATGCACAGAAAACGGAACATATTTTCATATTTGGTGATGTCCAAAGGCCCAATCATTTTGGTCGGAAATTTTTCAATTAGTACATACTCTAACCGATAATAAAATACCATTAGATCCCAAAATGGCCTTGCTTAACCTAAAGCCCAGCAATTTGTCGCATATACAATTTAATCTGATTAGGCAGCTTCTTACGGCAGCGAAGCAGACCATAGCGAAGGCATGGAAAACCCCGATTTTATCAGTAAATGAAACAATTAATAGAATGAATAACGCGATGACATGCGCCAAAATGACGGCAATAGAAACTGACATGATCACCAAATTTGAACAAGTATGGACGCCTTGGGTTACATATACAATACTGAATGCCTTTAATAAGGATGTTATGATGCCATGGTAGCCCACCCTTTGAAGTAGCAGTGAACCCTCTTGCTGGTTGTTGGGATCTCCCGGCCCAGTCCTGCAGACCCCCCTTCCCTAACCCTCCCCCTTCTTGTTTTTCTTTTCTTTCTTTCATTACGATGTTGCAATCTCTACTCTATTTAGGATTCTTTAAGTTGTTAAGACCATAAGGAAACTCATTGAATGCTATGCTGCACAGACGCTTCAGCAGATATTTATTTTCTAATTCATAAGACACTGAGGCGCGAATAGAACACATATGGACACGCCTCCCTCAGTTCAATCTTCAACATAATATTGCATTCCAATCTGGTATCGTTACAAAGTCCGCCATATAAGAAACTTCATGAGGATAGTTAACTTATGTTAGAATTTCTTTTAATATTGTAACGTTTTCTTTTTTCTGTTGTTTATTCTTATTTGTATAACGCTTACACTATTTTCAAAATAAAGATATATTTGACAAGGAAAAGGTTCTCTTTAATAACACTAATGATTTACACTAGTATAAATTTGTATTAAAATTCATAGTACATTCAACAGCTTGACAAATTTCTTTCAAAAGTACGTCAAAATTTCCTTTGCTTTTAACATTCAAATTTGGAATCAATGGACTTTACTGAACAAAAACCTGCATATATTGTTAGAAATGTGTTTGTTCAACCAAGAATTTGCATCCTGCTACTCGGAATTTCCTTTGCTTTTTAACATTCAATTTAGGAATGAATGGCCTTTACTGAACAAAAGAAAGCCTACATACCATTTAGACATTTGTTTGTTCAACCCAAATTTTCCATCCCGCTCCTCAGAAATTTCTTGTCACTCTGGTTGAAAATGATTGTCAATTTGATCACACTATTTAAAATCAAATGAACATTCTTAAAATGTTGATCAAAACGCTTTCCCAGACTTGTTCATTCCCCGACTTAGTTGGAGTAGGCGGTACACTTTGGTGGGGGTTGGTCAGCCACGCCCTGTGACCTTTGACCTCTGGGAACCCGCCTTCTGACCTTTGACCTTTGGGGGAGTTCCCTGTTTAAATTCCTGAGTCCTAGCCATATTTTTCAATGGAAAACCCTAATGCCTAACCCTAACCCCAAAATTCTACTATTGTACAGTCAGCTTAACCCTATACAGATTTCTGTACAGATTAACCACTTCCCGACCGCCCACCGCAGGTATACGTCGGCACTTTAGAGATGGATATCTCGGTAACGGCAGCAGCTGCTGCCACAACCGAGATATCCATCTCTTCTGTGGGCGGTCGGGTAAACGATAATGGCGGTCTCCGTGGCGGAATCGCCGCGAGATCGCCGTTATCGGTGGCGGACGAGCGTCCGTCCCCCCTCCCGCTGCGCTCCCGCGCTCTCCGCCGCTTACCGGAGCCGTCGGTAGCGGCGGAGGCGATCGGGTGCGCTCGTCTGGTCAGCGGGGATGCGAGTGAGGGAAAAAATTTCCCTCGTCCATCCCCGTAGCTCTGCTGGGCGGAAGTGACGTCAAACGTCAGTTCCGCCCAGCCTCTTAAAGAGACATTTTTTTTTAAATGTCATTTGAAAAATGACATTTAAAAATTTTTTTTTTTTTTTTGCATTTTAGCCTAAATATGAGATCTGAGGTCTGTTTGACCCCAGATCTCATATTTAAGAGGACCTGTCATGCTTTTTTCTATTACAAGGGATGTTTACATTCCTTGTAATAGGAATAAAAGTGATAATTTTTTTATTTTTTTTTATTTTAGTGTTAAAAATTGGTAAAATTAATCCAAATAAATACGAAAACAAAAAAAACATTTTTTTAAATCGCCCCGTCCCGACGAGCTCGCGAGCAGAAGCGAACGCATACGCGAGTAGCGCCCGCATATGAAAACGGTGTTCAAACCACACAAGTGAGGTATCGCCGCGATCGTTAGAGCGAGAGCAATAATTCTAGCCCTAGACCTCCTCTGTATCTCAAAAAATGCAACCTGTAGAATTTTTTAAACATCGCCTATCGAGATTTTTAAGGGTAAAAGTTTGACGCCATGCCACGAGCGGGCGCAATTTTTAAGCGTGACATGTTGGGTATCATTTTACTCGGCGTAACATTATCTTTCACAATATGTAAAAAAATTGGGCCAAATTTATTGTTGTCTTATTTTTTAATTTAAAAAAGTGAATTTTTTCCAAAAAAAGTGCGCTTGTAAGACCGCTGCGCAAATACGGTGTAACAAAAAGTATTGCAATGACTGCCATTTTATTCTCTAGAGTGTTAGAAAAAAAAATATATAATGTTTGGGGGTTTTAAGTAATTTTATAGCAAAAAAAAATATTTTAGTCTCGTAAACACCGAATCTGAAAAACAGGCCCGGGGCTAAAGTGGTTAATAACAGTGACCAATTTCCTCAGACATGTGGCCTCTTTGGATGACAAGGCCCCTTTCACACTGATGGACCGATCGGGTCAGACAGACCCAATTGGACCATCCACTACTCTCTATGGAGTGGTGGATATCAGTGGACATGAATGAATGAGTAACTTGTATAGCGCTACAAATACAAACAAAATCACCTCAAGGCGCTTGCAGCCAGTGTCTGCCTGTGTCTTCAGAAGAGATGGGTCTTAAGCTTTTTCCTGAAGGCCAGATGGGTTTCTTCCAAGTGGATGTCCGCAGGTAGAGTGTTCCAAAACCGGGGTCCTTGGACTGCCAACATGTGTCCGCTGACACCAGCAGAACACTACCCAAGGACACCCCAATGCGGATGCGTGAGATCAGGCCAGCAAGGTTTCTCTCCCCTGCAGGCCTGTGAAATAATTAAGTGGGATGGTTGTGGCAAATGTGCTGTGAATCCATACATTTGCTTGTATATTACAAGCATGCAGACAACAGTGGTATACATGAACATTTGTTTCCTGCTATCTTTCACTTAACTACTTTATATGTAATTGTAAGCCTAATAGACAAAACCTGTTTAAGCCTGTTGCATTGTTCAGTATTTTCCTAGTATTCAAGGTGAACACGTTTGAAACCTGCAAGCCCCTAAGTCATGAAAATTCATCCATGCTGTCATGTGCCAAGACTCTGATCCAAAGTATGAAATACTTTCCTAACACAAGAGCAGAGATGGGCCACCTAAAAAGAAAACACATCATAGTGTATTGTACAACCATGTCACTGCTCCAGATGCTGGGCCTTCAACTGGTTACTTTGATGGTAATTCTATGTCACAGCAGATGTGGCTAGTTGTGATGGTTCAACAGCTTTATCCTCTTTCAGGGTATTCTTGTCCTAGAAAATTACAGTTGGTTCTCACTAGCTGTTTATCTGGGTCAGTAACATCCTAAGGACAGCCTTGGAAGGTGCTAAACACAGGGGACCAAGTAAGAAAGCAACTACTAAGCTCTAACACCACAGCTATATTCACAGGCTATGTGACCTAGATCCAATTGGATAGGCCCTCACTTCAAATAATGGTTGTTAATAAACCTTAAGGAAATTGTGCCAATCAAATTGAAACATGAACATCCGTAAAGCCAATAGAAAAGTATGATTGATCTCATTTACAGCTTCTTAAAGTTAAAAGCACCTGCCTGATTGGATACACATTGAATGGATTGTTTATTATGATTTGAATGTGTATAGCCAGCTTACATTTTTTACTGTATGTGTCCTGATGGAAAGTTTCAATTTTTTTTCTGGCCTGGAGACACAGTTGGAAACTATAGGGAACTAGTATGGGAACTATCCTCTTAGTTGTAACCAGGAAGGTTACCAGTCACCTACTGTTCTGGTGATAACTATACAATTTTGGATTTCCCATTACTTTCTCTTCCAATGATAATGGTCAACAGGACAAACTCAGAGACTGAATCTCAAAGAGATCAATAAAAACCTGACAGGGGTTCTAACTTGTCTTTACCCTGTCCAAAACTAAAATTAAAGGTTTTGACTTTAAAGTCACTATAGTAAACGTTCCAAGCAAAGCATACCCTGTAAAAGAAGAAAATATACACTTATGCCGCGTACACACAATCAGACATTCCGAAATCAAAACCGTGGATTCTTTTCCGATGGATGTTCGCTCAAACTTGTCTTGCATACACACGGTCACACAATTGTTGTCAGAAATTGCAAACGTCAACAATGCGGTGACATACAACACTACGAGGAGCCGAGAAAAATGAAGTTTAATTGATTCCGAGCAGCGTATAATTGTTGTGCTTTGAATTGTGTACACATGGTCGGAATTTCCGACAACAACTTTTATTGTTGGAAAATTTGAGAACTAGCTCTCAAATTTTTGTTGTCAAAAATTCCGACAGCAAATGTCCGATGGCGCATACACATGGACGGATTTTCCTACAACAAGCTCACATCGAACATTTGTTGTTGGAAATTCCAACCGTGTGTACGCGGCATTACAGTACTTCTACCATCACCCACAAAACGGAACGTTGCTCTGTTTTTCAGGAATGATCCATGAAATCTGCTGGGAAATTGACACTTTTAATCACCAAGGTCCCCGACAGCTCTCACTCCTACTGGCCTCCATGACATTACTGTCTCCTGCAATGCAATGAAGGACAGTAGGCAGAACTACAGAGAACTGTGGGAAATCCAAAAGGTCAACATTCCTGGAAGTGTTGGTTTCCAAGCAAAACTTGGGGGACCATTCCTCAAAAAACTGATTAGGTAAGTAAGTACTGTCTTCCTTTACAGGGTAGGTTTACTATAGCAACAACATAGCAGCCTTGAGAAGTGATAAAGTTGTTCCCTTTTTCTTAGAACAGAGTGACCAAAGAAGTTTATTTTTCCATCATATCTAAAAATCTCTACTTGAGAACACAAGCATTTCCTTTGGTTAAAACAATCTTTATCATTAAAGAGGAGCTCCACCCTAAAGAGGAAGCTCCGCTTGTTTGCACCCCCCCTCCACTGCCATATTTGGAACTTTTTGGGGGGAGGGGGTAGAGAGTACCTGGTTTTGACAGGTACCCACTCCCACTTCTGGGGATCTGAGCCCCCTCCTTCCCTCACAGTTTTCTGGGACACAACACAGGTCCCAGAAGACTACAGAGTATTCACAAGGCTTAGCGCAACTCGCGATTTATGCAATTGCAAGGCTTCACTTTCTATTTCCCTTACTAGAGACATTGGTGCCTGCACCTGCAGCCGATTGAAGAATCAGTTTGGGTGAGGACATCGCTGAATCCCTGGACAGGTTAGTGTCTTATTCAGTATTAAAAGTCAGAAGCTACAGTATTTGTAGCTACTGACTTTACATTTTGGGGGAGGGGACCTCTAAGTGTTACCTCCTTTATAGCCTAGCTGTTGCAAGAGATGTTGCAACTATTGTAACTATTACAGCTGAAGTATAAGAGTGAATACCAGGCTGTATTTGTAAAAGACATTGCTCCTCTCCACTATAAAATCCTTACACCCAAATTGTGCCTCTCTATATAAAATACTAGGTCATGTATATGGAAGTGAAGGATGAGCTCTCAACCCTCCTTTTTATACATTAGAACAGGGGTCTCCAAACTTTCTAAACAAAGGGCCAGTTTACTGTACTTCAGACTTTAGGGGGGCCAGACTGTGGCCAGTGGGAGTAGAAATTGTCCTGGCATCAGTAGGAGTAAACAATGCATATTCAGTATTAGGGGGAGGAATAGTGCCTGCCCCATCGTTGGTGTCAGTGGGAGGAATAGTGCCCCATTGTTGTGTCTGTGAGAGGAACCATTAAAGGAAGCCCTTGATCATTTGATCATTGCAAAACAGACAGTTACTGATTTGGGTCAAGCATGCAGGATAGGTGATGACATTATTCTGTCTTTATTCTTACACTTGCACACTGTCAGGGATTTTGTAGGATTAGAGTCAGGTGTATGATTAACCAATTATAACAAGCAGGGGCTAATGATCATCAATTTCATATGCAGGTTGAAACACAGTCATTAACTGAAACAGAAACAGCTGTGTAGGAGGCTTAAAACTGAGCACGGAACAGCCAAACTCTGCTACTAATGCTGACCATACACTGGCCGACATTCGGTCGTTAAGAAAGATCTTTCGTTTTTCGAACAGTTAATGGGCACAAAAGCGATAATCGTTGGGACGTTTTTGAGCTGAAAAAAACAAAGGACAAGTTTAAAAAATTTCTGCCGAACGAACGATAAATCAGAAGGTTAATGTGTTTCCCGTCCAAACTTTCTGCACTAGGTATATGTAAAAAAAAACGAACCATTTTTTATTTTATTTATGTCCACTGAACGATTTATCGGTCATTACATGATGGCACTATCATTTGCGCTCACGACCGAACGTTCGTTTTTCGAAAGTTTGTTCAGACGATTTTTTCGTGGAGTGTATGGCCAGCATGAGGTGAGGTTGTTAAAAAAAAGTTTCATGTCCCAGGTCATACACCATGGCAAGACACAAGCTAGTTATACTGCATCAGCAAGTTCCCTCCCAGGCAAAGATTTCAAAGCAGACTGTGGTTTCAAGATGTGCTGTTCAAGCACAAGAAAACGGGCAATGTTGAGGACTGCAGATGCAGTGGTTGGCCAAGGAAACTTGCAGATGCAGCAGATGAAAACCACATATTGTCCAGCAGTGCCATCAGCACACAACTTGTGGAAACCAGTGGGACCCAGGTACACCCATCTACTGTTTTGAAAAGTCTGTCAAGAAGTGGTCTTTATTGAAAAATTGTGGCCAAAAAGCTATACATCTGACCTGGAAACAAGGCTAAGTGACTCAACTCTGCATGAAAACATAGGAACAGGGGTGCAGAAAAATGACAGCAGGTGCTCTAGACTGATGAGTCAAAATATGAAATATTTGGCTGCAGCAGGAGGCAGTTTGTTCACTGAAGGGCTGGAGAGGGGTACAATAACAAGTGTCAGCGTGCAAGGATGAAGCATGGTGGAGGTTCCTTGCAAGTTTGGGGCTGCATTTCTGCAAATAGAGTTGGAGATTTGGTCAGGACCAATGGTGTCCTCAATGCTGAGAAATTCAGGCAGATACTTTTCCATCATGCCACACCATCAGGGAGGCATGTGATTGGCCCCAAATTTATTTTGCAGCAGGACAACAACCCCAAACATACAACCAAAGTCATTAAGTACTATTTTTAGTGTTAAGAAGAACAAGGAGCCCTGGAAGTGATGGTTTTGCCCCCACAGAGCCCTGATCTCAACATCATTGAGTCTGTCTGGGATTACATGAATAGACAGAAGGATCTTCTGAAGCAGCCAACATCCACAGATCTGTGGTTAGTTCCCCAAGATGTTTGGCACAATCTGCCAAGCACTGTGGGCACCTAGAAGAATGGATGCTGGTTTGAAGCCAAGGGGTCGTCACACCAAATATTTATTTGATTTGGATTTCTCTTCTGTTCATTTACTTTCCATTTTGTTAATTCATAAAAAATAAACTATTAACACTTCTATTCTGTTACTAAAACTTTTGCACAGTACTGTGTGTGTATGTATATATATATATATATATATATATATATATATATATATATACACAGTGGGCCCGATTCTTAAAAAAATGCGTATTTCCCGCGTAGCGTATCCCATTTACGCTACGCCTACGCAGTTTTTACGGGCAAGTGCTGTATTCTCAAAGCACTTGCTTCGTAATTTGCGTCGGCGTAACGTAAAGGGGACGGCGTAAGGCCGCGTAATTCAAATAGGGAAGGAGGGGGCGTGCTGTATTTAAATTAAGCGTGCCCCCGTGCCGAAGGAACTGTGCATGCGCCAGCCTTAAATGCAGGCCACTGCGCATGCTCCATCGTACGCCGCAAATACAGCGATTACGACGGCAACGTAATTAACATATAGGCCTATTCGCGACGAGTTATGCAAACGACGCAAAAACACGACGCTGTCCCGACGGCCATACTTAACATGGCTTACGGCGGACCTACGCAAGGTTACCCCTCATATAGCAGGGGTAAACTTACGCGTACGCAACCTACCTAAACTACGTCGACGTGGCGCAAAAACGCTTGGGAATCGGCGCATCGGCTCATTTGCATATTCGGCGCAGAAAATGACGTAAACGTCACCTAGCGGCTGGCGTATTATTGCATTTAGGATCCGACGGTGTAAGTGACTTAGCGTAATTCCAGCGTATCTTGTTTTGTGAATACAAAACAATGATACGCTGGCATGATATTCAAATTACGTAATTATTTTGAGAATCTGGCCCAGTATATCTATATAGATATATATAGATATATGTATATACATGGGTCAAAACACACCATTTTTGTGATCGCTTGATGACCCTCACCAAACTGGAAACTGCCCACTATCAGCGCATTCCTTCCTTTTAAACTCATGTGAACACTGCCTCCTCCTGCTCATTAATTTCTAGAGACAGCTTTTCTACTAAATGTCTGATTTCAGGTTGCAGATATAAAGATACATTTCACACTACCTGAATTAAAAGAAATGGCTTTTAAAGGAAGAGCTACTTTTGATTGTTTGCTTGCTACATTACTTGTTTTTATCATGTGTGTTATGTTGACTTGACGAGCCAAATACTCAACCTATTTTTATTTTTTCATTTTAGTTATGTTTGATCTGCCCCCCTCCCCATTGACATTATGGGTGATGAGCACATGTTTTCTTGGCAGTAAATGGAGTACAAAGATATCTCTGTCCTCATAACACCCTTAGTACTCTGAAATGTAGATCAAATCTAATCGATGTGAACATTTTGTGACAGACTGTCAACAAGAGAGTCCTGAAGGTATGACTATAAATTGTAGGGCTCCGGTGCAGTTCTCAAACCAGAGTCTTTTAAAAAATCTCTCTCATAAGGGCCCTTTCACACTAGCGGACGAACGGTCCGCTCATTACAAGTCCGTTTACGGACTTGTAATGGGTCCCTATGGGAGCGGATCCGTTAGCGGATGATGCATCCGCTAACGTCCGCTCGATCCGCATCCGTTTTTGCGGACGGAAGAATGTCCTATTTTTCTTCCGTCCGGGCAAACGGATCGGATGGAAACGGACAGACGGTCCGTTTCCATCCGACTCCCCATAGGGGAGAGCGGAGGAGAGACGGGGCGGTCCCTGCACAGTGTGCGGGGACCGCCCCGTCCGCCCGACAGCTCAGCGGAGACCCCCCGCTGAGCTGACGGACACACGGAGCGGACTGAAAAACGGTCCGCTCCGTGTGAAAGGAGCCTAAAAGATCCTTAAATTTCTTCATTTTGTTCTTGAAGCAACAATATTTGGTAAATGTGCATTATTTACATGCTCCAAGAGCAGACTATAGGATAGAAAAACTGTTATGAAAGAAATACAAATGTTCTATTATGTAAAGGATTTAAGATGATGGCATAGTAGTGAACAAGCAGTAGCAATATCCTTGGGCCCTAAAGCAGTGTTTGTCTTTGTACTTCTTGTAATGCTGCTATAAAAAGAATTCTGGGTTTTACCAAAAATAGATGCCAGAGAAGTATGTGAGTGATGCCATTTCGCAAACTAATCTCCTGTCAACACATTATATAATGAGAATACATGCATAATCAGACCTACCTAAGATTGTGGTGCATCTCACGGTTTAAAGTGTAGTAAACCAAATTTCAAATCATCATTATCAATTAGAAGATGATTTTTGAGTAGTTGCCCTGGGCTGGTGCCCTTTCTAAGTACTTTATTGAATAAGCTCTAAAATAAATAATATATTCATCAATTCACCCTTAAATCAAATAACACAAACCTGCAGTTATTAAAGTGCAAAACCCCAGTGAAGATAAGTTGCAAAATACTTTATGTAAGTTAATTTAAGGTTGTGTTAGCCAAGCCTAATCTATTTAAAAAAATAAAAAAAAACTATGGGCCAGATTCTCGTAGATTTGCGGCGGCGTAGCATTTCCTATTTACACTACGCCGCCGCAACTTAGAGACGCAAGTGCCGTATCCTCAAAGCACTTGCTCCGTAATTTGCGGCGGCGTAGTCTAAATGGCCCGGCGTATCCCCGCGTAATTTCATTTGTATTGTATTTAAATTAAGCGCCCCCCCGCGCCGAAGGAACTGCGCATGCGCCGGCCGTAAACGTAGCCCAGTGCGCATGCTCCCGAGTACGCCGCAAATACATTGGTTTCGACGTGAACGTAATTAACACAAAGCCCTATTCGCGAACGATTTACGTAAACAACGGAAAAAGGGACGCTGACTCGACGTCCATACTTAACATGGCGTACGCATCACCTACGCAAAGTTACCTCTCATAAAGCAGGGGTAACATTACGCTTACGCAAACAACGTAAACTACGACGACGGGGCGCAAATACATTCGGGAATCGGCTTATCAGGCTCATTTGCATATTTGACGCAGAAATCAACGGAAACGCCACCTAGCGGCCAGCGTAACATTGCAACTTAGATCCGACGGTGCAAGTGACTTACGCCAGTCGGATCTAAGCAAAATCTATGCGTAACTGATTCTATACACAGCCGCACAAACAGAGATACGCAGCGTATCTAGAGATACGCCGTCGTATCTCCTTTCAGAATCTGGCCCTATGTCTGGGATTTTTTTTTTAACTCTGATGCCTGTGATCTGATACATGAATAAGATGATAAAAGCCAATAGCATAGCAACTGAGTAGCTGAATTAGCAACTACCACGAAGCCCATAGCTTTTTCAAGGCAATTATAGCTAATGTTCAAGAAATGTTATGTTATACTGGTAGATGGTGTGACACTGATTTACATATTGCACTGGTGTTCACAGAAATTTAGCTATGTTGTTATAAATGCATTTTGGGTGTCTAAATCTTAAACCCTCATTAACTTTTACGTATTACATACGTTTTCCTTTTTTTTTTTAAGTTCTCTTCTCCTCTTGCTCAGCCCAGGAAACAAGCTCCTGAAGCTTGATTCAAATGCAGAAATTCCTGTAATACACCTAAAAAAAGTGCTCCAAAATCACCAGCAATACGTATTGCTCAGGTGTGAATGCAGGCTAAGATAGTTGCCCCAGTGGCTCGGTTACTAACATAAACAGTACAGAGATATGTGCATTCTTAATATCTCCACCAATAGTAGGATTTGCCTCATTTCTAGAACAATTATGTCCAAACACTTTCTGCCCAATTTTTAGATTAACCTGCTCAGCAAATATCAGACCATAGAAGACCTGCCTTAGACATACAATATAAGTCCAGACCTAAAAACATGGGCCCAGATTCACAGAGCGATTACGCCTGTCTAACTGGTGTTAGACAGGAGTAATTTCAAATTTTGCGCGCCGTATCACTAGTTTGAATCCTCAAACCATGATACGGCGGCTTCGGGCTTCGATCCGAGAGGCTTACGTCTTCGGATCTACGCTGCGATCTTTTTGCGGCCGCTGGGTGGAGTTCGCGACGTTTTCAGCGTCGGGGTATGCAAATGAGCTTTTTACGGAGATCCTCAAAGTTACGAGCGTCGTTCGCAATCGCGTACGTAATTTTTTCGCCACGTAAAGTTAAACCAGCTTTTAGCTGCTCTAACGTTACGCGGCCCATGTTAAGTATGGCCGTCGTTCCGGCGTCGACTTTCAATTTATTTTTTATTTTTTGCGTAAGTCGGCTGGGAATAGGAATGTCCGTAAACGACGCTACTCAAAAAAAAATGACGTAACGACGTGATTTCGCGCAATGCACGGCGGAAAATTTCTGAACGGAGCATGCGCAGTTCGATCGCAGCGGGGACGCGCTTAATTTAAATGCCTCACGCCCCCTATTCACGTATTTTGATTACGCGGCGAGAAATAGACTACGCCGCCGTAGCGTACGGGCAAAAATCTACCAGAATTCGATGTAGAGCCTGGTAAAGTACGTCAGCGTAGAGTATTTCGATTACGCAGCGCAAATTTAAGTCTACCTGAATCTGGCCCATGGTTCTTTCACCCCTTTTACAGAATGTTCACTGTGAACAAGTTTTGTAAACAAACACATTCTTTTATTCTATAAAGTAGATGTAAAACTACTAAAAAGCCACTTTCTAATCAATTTCTGTTTTGTCTTAGACTGACCACCTACCTTTTTCACATCAGGTACATTAAAAGTCTTCTTTGTGTGAGCCGTCCATCCCACAATACCAATGTCTAAAGGAAAAACAATTTCACCCTCCGGAGTCACAAAATTATCTTCATATTTTGAGTCCTTGGTGACATTAAAGAGCCTAGTAGCCAACTCTGGAATCCCGTTCCGAGATCTGTATATGAAGAAACTACAGTAGCTAGCCTCAATAAGAAGTGCCAGCCTTTGGAGGACTTTATGAATGGCTTTCTCCACATTATCGGCATCTTCTGTCTCCCTCAACACCTCCATCAAAATGTTGGCTTCTTCCAGTTTTGCCAGCTCTTGGAATGAAACTCCATCTTTGAAGTCCTGCTGTTTGTGGTTAAACAAAGATGACACAGCATCACTTCTCAACTTCCTATCAAAATATTCCTTGGCAAACTGAGGATTATTTTCCAAGTATTTTTCAACATCTTCTTTCTTTAAATCCCCCATCTTCTTCTCGATTGATTCTCAACAAAGCATGGCTTTTATTTACAATTATAATGTTTAACTACCGACCACAAACTTCATAGCATATTGGTCATTCTGTCCATCTTCTATACACTTGTGTATCTTTGAGAGCTTAAAAAAACCTGGCCAAGCCTCTTGAAGTCTGACAGAAGGCACTGGCTTAGTGTCTTCTTAGTGCAGGATTCTGAAGATGGCTAATTGAACAGATGTCAGAACACTAAACCCCTGGTGTGCTTTTAGCTCCTAAATCCCAGAAGAATGATTTTAGACAGATCAATCTGTTTTTAGATCAAATTGTGCTCCTGTGTAAGGTTGTCATGTAAACCATGCATCTTTTTTTCAGCCATTGTTTAATTCAGGAGTTACAGTAGGTGGGGTCCCACAGCTGACTTAGGTATTTGTGAATGGAAGACGTAATCACATATTAGAAAGCCAAATCCTTTAACAGAAGGAGGTTAATTGATAATTAAGACCTACATTTCCTTTGGACAAGGCCATTGGTTTACCTACATCTACCATATGCGTGTATCACCACTGTACTTCTGACTCGGCTGTTGAAATAGTTTAGGCAGACTGCAGACAAGACACAGAATTTAGCAATGTATAAGAAAGCGGTGGAGTGGTCATTTGTTAATGCTTGTTGTGTGACCATCATGATGGTCCTAAGGCTCCAAGCCCAATTTAAAGTGTTTGTAAAGTAAATAAAAAAAAAAACATGTTGCCTTATGTGTTTCATCCTCCATCCCTGTCTTTCCAGCTAAGACAGGGTGCGCACGCAGTGTGCACGCTGGTCGTGCAGTCCGCGTGTGTGATACGCGCGCGTGCATACGTCATTAACGGGGACGTGCGGACCGGACGTGAAGTCGGAGGTCACGGTGTGATTTTTCACTTCCGGTGAGAGTGTGGGTACTTAAGACAGCGCTGACAGTGTATATGTTAGACGTTGTCTTGGTACAAGGAGGCGACAGTCTCTATCTGGTTGTCTGGCAGCACGGATACGGATGAAGCTACCCCTGCTAAAAATTAAACCATACGCAGTTCCATCTAAAAGGTAAATATCCCCTATTTATATACCTGCATGGTACTGTCTTTCAACCTGCTAACGTCACTCAGTAGTATATGCTGGCTGACATTTTAGGTGTATTACTGGTACCCTGCTATATTTATATTTTTGTCATATTAGTTTATTCTTTGCTATCACATTTAAACTCTATCCATGAGTGTGTTTTTTTCTTTATGGATAGCAATGTGATAGCTAGTGGGATATACGATATGAATAGACATCTTTTATATATATACTTATCATTATACTTCACCACCTTATGTAGTCTATTCATCATCATTTTACTCCTATGGGTTTTTCACCCATTTATTGATCCAATGTATCCATATTGTAGTATATATATATATCATTTTAATTATCATTTCAGGGGCATGTATGGTTTTATACTACATTCATTTACCTTTGGTATTGATTTAAATATATTCTCTGGCCATTTATACTTTTCTATGTTATTAATTACAGATATATGTGTATGTCCTTAAGCGTATCCTATACGTAGACATATACATGTTATCTTATTATTATATATTTTTTTATTATTATTCTGTATTTTTATAACTTACAGATTTTTTGGCTGACTGCTGGGGTCTCCACCCGCTCTAGTATTTGCACACTTCCCGACTGAGTGGATCTGGCTTCCACTGGTCCTTGTTTTGGCATTCCGTGCACTTTCTGCCGCTGGGACCCTCTGGGCTGTATTCTCGCACATTTAATTTAGTTATTGGCAGAATTGGTGAGCACACAGAAATCATATTTCTACTGATAAGAATATGTAATGTATTATATTATATTATTTGATGTGTATTAATGGCGTATCGCTATGTCACACACAGACCACTTGTCTCATCAAAAGAAAAGTTGCAAGGCCCTGACGAAGCACCGTTGTGGGAAACTAGTTGGCTACCTGCATACTGCTATCCATTTTGTTTTTTGTAACTACTGTGGTCACTATTAACTTCTTTAATTGTTTTTATGAATTATTATAAAATGTTGCTAATTTTGTAAAATCCTCTGTGCTTGGTGTACTTGCCTTTTTACAACTTTTTTTTCTGACACGTCTCTCTTTAAAATCCCTAAATCTGGAAGAGTATTTATCGCTTCCAAATTATCTCTTTACTTTTAATGTTACCTGCTCTGCAATGGTACTGCACAGAGTGGCCCATGTGGGACCGATCCCACATCAGGCTGTGTGTGTCCCTTAAACACAAATCATGGCTCGGTCCTAACAATGATGGTGGCTTTTACACTATCTGACTGCATATCTATTATGACTTCCACCTGGCTTTCAATGCTTTGAGTCACTAACCTAAAACAAGCATACAGATGAGAATCTCCAAGTTTTACAATCTGCATTTTTGTCAGTAGTATGAAAAGTGCTGAGTTCAGAGGCTAGACAACTAGCATTTTCAAAAGGGGGTAAGCAATGGCAGCATCTGTGTTTTCATCTAAAAAGTTTACATTCAGCAATTGTTGAGTTATACAGTCCCGGATTGTTAGCTCTGTACCCAAAGGTTTCCCTCTCTGAACTCAGAAAATTAAATGGGTTGTAAAGGTAAATGTTTTTTCACCTTAATGCATCCTATGCATCCGACAGTACCGCCCCCCCCCCAGCCCCCGTTTTACTTACCTCACACCTCGAAAGTCCCGCGCTTGTCCCCGTCATCCTCTTCGGTTCCCAGCCTGGCCGTTGATAGGCTGCCGCTGCTGTCAATCACATCCAATGACACAGCGTGCCAGGGGAAGGGGCTGAGTGATACAGTTGAAGGCTACAGCCGCCGCTGTATCCAGGGAGCGCACCCGCAAGAGCTTTCCACCATGCAAGCTCGCTCGCATGAATGTGGAAAGCTCTTGCGGGGGGAGCCGAGACAGCCGCCAAGGGAGCCCAGAAGACGTGGATCGGGGCCACTGTGTGCAAAACGAGCCACACAGTGGAGGCAAGTATAACATGTTTATTTAAAAAAATATTAATAATTAACTTTAGTGTTCCTTTAAGACTGGGATGTTCAGTCAGATGCAAAATTATACACTAGTTTGTTTTTGAGTCAGAAGCGCAGAGAGAAAACAAGAAGTTTCTCACTACTATACCGATTCAACTCTAATGCCGCGTACACACGATCACTTTTTGTGATGTAAAAAACGTTGTTTTATCTCATGAAACAAAACTACGTTTTTCAAACTTCATTTTAAAAAACGACGTTCCATACACACCATCGTTTTCTGGAAATGCTCTTGCAAAGCGCGGTTACGTAAGACACTTTCAACGGCACTCTGTTCCATTAAAGCTCCCGTCTCATAACTTGCTTCTGGGCATGCACGGGTTTAAAAACGTCGTTTTAAACGTTGTTTTGCCCACACACGATCATTTTTTGTGAAACAAAAGACGACATTCTGAAAAACGACACAAAAAATTCAAGCATGTTGGAATTTTTTTTTGGTCGTTTTTTTTAAGACAAAAAACAACGTTTTGCCCACACACAATCAATTTAAATGACGTTTAAAAAAACATCGTTTTTTTTCATCGCAAAAAAACGACCGTGTACGCGGCATAAGGCTGTGAACCACTTGCCGACCAGCCGCCGCAGTTATACGGCGGCAGGTCGGCACGGGTGCGCGAGAGCCCGTAGCTCTACGTCGCGCCTTTCGCGGCCACTAGGGGGCGCGTGTGCGCCGCCGGCGGCCCGCGCGCGGTGCCCCCCCGCTCGCCCCCGAGTCCCGTGCGTGTGCCCGGCGGGCGCGAGCGCCGCCGGGCACACGCGATCGCTCGTTACAGAGCGGGGAACGGGAGCTGTGTGTGAAAACACACAGCGCTCGTTCCTGTCAGCGGGGGAAACGCTGATTTTCTGTTCATACAATGTATGAACAGAAGATCAGTGATTCCCCCTAGTGAGGCCACCCCCCCATACAGTTAGAACACAAATAGGAACACACTTAACCCCTTCCCCGCCCCCTAGTGTTAACCCCTTCACTGCCAATGGCATTTTTATAGTAATCCAATGCATTTTTATAGCATTGATCGCTAAAAAAATGCCAATGGTCCCAAAAATGTGTCAAAAGTGTCCGAAGTGTCCGCCATAATATCGCAGTACCGAAAAAAAAAACGCTGATCGCCGCCATTACTAGTAAAAAAAATAATAATAAAAATGCCATAAAACTACCCCCTATTTTGTAAACGCTATAACTTTTGCGCAAACCAATCAATAAACGCTAATTGCGATTTTTTTTACGAAAAATATGTAGAAGAATACGTATCGGCCTAAACTGAGGAAAAAATATTTTTTTTCATATATTTTTGGGGATATTTATTATAGAAAAAAGTAAAAAATATTGCATTTTTTTCAAAATAGTCGCTCTGTTTTTGTTTATAGCGCAAAAAATAAAAACCGCAGAGATGATCAAATACCACCAAAAGAAAGCTCTATTTGTGGGAAAAAAAAGACGCCAATTTTGTTTGGGAGCCACGTCGCACGACCGCGCAATTGTCAGTTAAAGCGACGCAGCGCCGAATCTCAAAAAGTGCTCTGGTCTTTGGACAGCAATATGGTCCGGGGCTGAAGTGGTTAATCAAGAATGTTAACCACTGTGTTAACTGTGTTACCAAAAAACACATTTTATCATCTTCATAGTGATGTTTTTAGGAACCGATGCTGAGATGTGAGAAGCTTTGGGGTCATGCACTTCTGCAGCTAACAGGTAATCAATCATATAGAAACAGTACAGGAAAATAACTGATAACGTATTTTTACACTAGTCACTGCATTTTAATTTCACAAAAACTTTTTTTCAGGCCACGTACACACGATCGGTTCAAACTGATGAGAATGGACTGAAGTCCAATTTCATCGGTCCAAACCGACCGTATGTACGGCTCATCGGTCTGTCGTCCTTCGGACCAAAGTTTTAAAACTTGCTTTAAAATCGGACTGATGGACGCCTGATCATCGGTCCAAACCGATCGTTAGTACGCAAAAGCATTGGTTCAAAAACCCCTGCATGCTCAGAATCAAGTCGACACATGCTTGGAAGCATTGAACTTCGTTTTTTCAGCACGTCGTTGTGTTTTACATCACCGTATTCTGACCCGATCGGATTTTGAACTGATGGTGTGTACGCACATCAGACCATCAGGCCACTTCAGCGGTGAACCGATGAAAATGGTCTGTGGGACCATTCTCATCGGTTTGAAACGATCGTGTGTACCCGACCTCACATGAAGGTGTGATTGGTGTAGGGAATAAAAAATAAAAAATAAAATTAAAGGATAACTCTACTTTTGTGGAAAAAATACAGCAAGTAAAAAGATATTATAGCATATAGAAATGTTACACAAGTCATATTGTGACTTTAATTTAATTAAAAGCTACATTTCCTTTTCAATCTGCAGCTGCTATCATTTTCTGTAAAATTCAATCCAATATGGCAACCTGGAGCCATCCTTGCACACCATTGGTGTACAGAACCCCCCCCCCCCCAGGAACTCTACTTTCCTGCTTGCGTGATTGGTTTACTGATTTTCCCAGGAGTCTACACTAATGCCGCATACACACGATCGGAATTTCCGATGGAAAAAGTCAGATGGAAGCTTTTCATCAGATATTCCGACCGTGTGTATGACTTTTTCCTGTCGGAAATTTCCGACGGACTTAGATAGAGAGCAGGTTCTCTATTTTTCCGACAAAAAAAATTCGGAAAATCCGTTTGTATGGAATTTCGACGCACTAAAAACCATGCATGCTGGGAATCAAGTCGACGCATGCTCGGAAGCATTGAACTTAATTTTTCTAGGCTCGTCGTAGTGTTGTACTTTATCGCGTTCTTGACGGTCAGAATTTGGTGTGATCGTGTGTATGCAAGACAGCTTGAACGGAATTCTGACAGAAAAACAATCCATGTGTGTCCAGGGCATTAGGCTGGCCATAAATTATACAATTTTCTTTTCTTTAACATGGGTTGAAGGAAAGAAAGTTTCTCGATTTCAAATCAACACGGTCAGTGTTGATGGGGGAATCCCTTCCCCTGTGCTATTGTGTTCTGACAGCATGAATTTTCTCACCGTCAGAGAACAGTGATCACTGATCACTGCTGGCAGCTATAGCCTGAGTATAAAAAATACCTACAGGGCTTGAAGATTGACTTCAATATTACTAGCCTACCCATAGATGGATTGAAATTCGTCTGTTACCTGCTGAATTTGCCGAATTTCGATCTGTCTCTGGTCGGCTTAAAGCCTAAGTTCCCCTTTTGGAATATGTTACATATATTTAGGATGGAACATGTTACATGTTCCAGCTCCTGCCGTCAGTTCCCTCAGTGTGGCAGTAGGTGGGGAATCTCCTCCCTGCACCTGCTGTCACTTTTACACAATTTCCTGTGAATTAATAAAGTACAGGTATCATCAGCCACCGCGGCTGACAGCTTGTAGTTCTGAATGAACTGTGAAGGCACTGTTGAGCACTCTTGATGTTTATTCTCAAGCCCTGCAGCTTTAAAACAGACAGCCCATTTGAAAGCACACTGCAGAAGCAGGACATTTCACCCCTGATCTACTAATCACAGGTGCAATGCTTTCCAAGCTGCTGTAGGAAAAAATATTTTTCAGCAAAAATATGGGCATTTCTTATTTTTTCTGAAAAGGTGAATTTATCCTTTAAAAGACCAGTCATATTTTAGGCACCCACTGCAATAGAAGTTTCAGTTTTGGTGAGATATTCCCTAAAGGGGTAGATATTTAAAAAAGAATGCGGATCCTGCAGCTTTTCTCATTAGAACACCAAGAGTGATTGGAAAGAAATGAGGTCCCTAATCTTACCTGACGACCCCTGGGTCATACTCCTTCAGGGATCTATTAAAGCCTATAAATGTACAATCACCCCCCACCTTCTTAATGCAGCAAAATCCCGAATTCCCCTATACTGAAAGAAACAGGATATTCCTCCACTGAAAAGATGGTGCCAGTCTGTAGACCACACTTGCACAATGGAGGACCTTACCTGTGAAGCCCACAATACACAATCTACTTTTTCTAAGATCTGGGCTTGCTGGCTTGATTTTAAGTCCACTCCTATGCAGAACGAATGTCCCGCTGAGTGAGCAGACCCAATTTTTGTTTCATATTTTAACACATCACTAATTTACTGCTAATGATAGCCTTCTACCACTTTCTACTCATGGTTCTAGAGTACCCTGGTCTGGTATCCTGATACGTGGCATGACCCTACACTCCTCTCTCCTTTTCACTAACTTCTCCTTATTCCTCTATCCCATATTCCTCTCTCCCTATCCCTCCTATTCCCCTCTATGACTTCTCTTCCTCATGTTCTGATATAGAGTAAAACCACTTCAGATGACATGTTATAATTCTGTCAAAGTACATGATATTTCCATGCCTTGAGACAAGATGTACTTTTATCTGCAGAATGCTGTTTTGTATACTGTAACAGTCAGGGGTTAACGCTGTTTACGATATACCATTCCACCAACCCACAACAGCTTATCGACACTCCACAATCCAGCAAACACGATCCATAAGAATTCCCCAGAAAGGAGACACACACAGCTCTGTTCTCTGGTTCAAAAGAATATATACTTTATTGGTAAACTCAGGCTTTTATACAGTAGAAACCAAGGGTGAACAATGAATCAACTCCACCCACAACATGACACAATGAGCCCAATACACATCTTTAGTCAGACTTTTTGGCACCGAGATTATCTACATGAGTTAATTACTAATCCTTTTACCCAGACAAGGTGACTCCGAGATAAGCTCTTTTCACCTGCTATACAATACACATTTATCATCAATAGAACTTTCACACAATACAGTGTCAATTAGCATCACACAATGAAAAGGTCTTTAGAAGCCAGACTAGTGTTAGTTTACATGACAGTGGCAGACTTAATTACCCCCTTAACAGTCCGTGTTCCACATTGAATGAGTCACTCTCCTATTGACCTGTTGGGTTCAGAATCAACTACCTGTAATATTTCAAGATATCCTGGAATACATTGTGAATTATGATTACTGTCCCATCTCATGTAATCCGAGATATCATTTCTCAGTCATTCTATGCCCCTAGTGGACATAGGATGACCCTAGACACAAGAGTCATCGGTGAAGCTGAAACAGGAGTATCCCACATCCTTCAAGAGCCTCTGGGTTCTACGGGCCATTCCGTTACATATACAATGGTCAATCATCTCGATAAATACATATACAGTGCCTGGAAAACATATTCACACCCCTTGAAATTTTGCACATTTTGTCATGTTATAACAAACAAATGTAAATGTATTTTATTGGGATTTAATGTGATAGATCAACACAAAGTGGTACATAAATGTGAAGTGTAAGAAAAATGTAAAATAGCTCAAGCTCTAAAAGAATTGGGTGGAGAGTTTCTGTGAATGGCAATTTTTAAGTCTGGCCACAGATTCTCAATTGGATTTAGGTCTGGACTTTGACTGGGCTAATCTAACATATAAATATGCTTTGATCTAAACTATTTCATTGTAGCCCTGGCTGTACATTTAGGGGTTGATTTACTAAAGGCAAATCCACTCAGTCGCTGTAGATCTGAGGGGAAGATCTGAAATGAGGGGAAGCCCTGCTGATTTATTTTCCTTGCATGTCCCCCTCAGATCTACAGCGACTGCACTGCCAAGTGCACTTGTAGTGCAAAGTGGATTTCCCTTTAGTAAATAAACCCCTTAGGGTCATTGTCCTGCTGGAAGGTGAACCTCCGCCCTAGTCTCAAGTCTTTTGCAGACTCGAACATGTTTTCTTCTAAGATTGCCCTGTATTTGGCTCCATCCATTGTCCATCAACTCTGACCAGCTTCCCTGTCCCTGCATCATGATTCTGCCACCACCAAGTTTCACGGTGGGGATAGTGTGTTCAGGGTGATGTGCAGTGTTTTTTGCCACACATAGCGTTTCGCTTTTAGGCCAAAAGATAAATTTCTTCCACATGTTTGCTGTGTCCCCCACATGGCTTCTAAAAACAGGACTTCTTATGGGTTTCTTTCAACAATGGCTTTGTTCTCACCATTTTTCCATAAAGACCAGATTTGTGGAGTGTACAACTAATAGTTGTCCTGTGGATACATTTTCCCACCTGAGCTCTGGTTCTATGCAGCTCCTCTAGAGTTACCATGGGCCTCTTGGTTGCTTCTCTGATTAATGCTCTCCTTGCCCAGCCTGTCAGTTTTGGTGGACGCCCATTTCTTGGTAGGTTTGCAGTTGTGCCATACTCTTCATTTTTGGATGGTGAATTGAAAAGTTCACATGTTCAAAGCTTGAGATTTTTTTTTTAAACTTCTCCATAACTTTATCTCCACAAACCTGTCTGGTTTGTTCCTTGACCTTCATGATGTTGTTTGTTCACTAAGGTTCTGTAACAAACCTCTGAGGACCCTGTGCTGGAAGGGGTGATTTGAAGGAGAGAATTTATAATGGCATTTATGCTGGGGGGGGGTGGTGTTGGGGTGGGGTATTTGTGCTGGCATGAGGAGCTGTGCTGGTGGGAGGGGGATTTGTGGGGTGGATAAAAATTTGTGCTGGGAAGGGGGATATGTTTTTAAGGAGAGGTTTGTGCTGGAAACCTCGGGGGGGGGGGGGGGTAGAGAGAGATTTATATAAGAGATTTTTTTTTGGGGGGGAGGGGGTGTGCTACTTAAATGAAAGGCTGTGCTGGGATGCAGAATTGGGTGGTGGAATAGGATTTATTCCAAGAGGGGTATTGGGGGAAGGAGGATTAGTACTGGTTGGGAACAGGATTTGTACTAGGAGGAGCAATTGAGTGGGGCAGGGATAAGTGCTGGGATAGAGAACCATGAATTAATTAGTATTGCTGAATCTTGGCTTCACTTTTCACATGACTGGGTAATTAACATTCCTGGCTATGCTCTCTTTACGAAAGACACTCTATGTGAGAAGTGATCTCAAGGCGAGTGTGAAAGAGGACCTAGCTGATGGAGAGTGTAATGAGTCTGAAGCATTATGGGTGGAAATGTACATGTGTGTGTGTGTACTACAAAGGTTATTGGAGTTTGTTATAGACCTCCCAGTGTTAATGAAGAGGTGGAGACTTAGCTCCTTGCACAGATAGAAAGGGCTGGGACAGTGATATTAAAATAATCTACCTGGAAATTAACTGGAGCAAAAGTTTATAAACCTATTACAAGACAATTTTATGGTGTAGTTTATTGAGGCCCAGACCAGGAATGATGCTCTCCTGGACCTGGTAATCTCAAACCATGCAGAGCTTATTACCAATATTCATATAAAAGATTATCTGTGTAGCAGTGACCATAACATGAGTTAATTTAATGTTAGCTTTAAGGTAATATAAGAACACTTAACTTTAACTAGGTTATCAGTGGTGTACTCCAAGGTTCTGTGTTAAGACCCTTACGTTTTAGTATCTTTATAAATTACCGTATTTATCAACGTATAACACACACAGGCGTATAACATGCACATGTAACGTCTTACAAACAACTTTGCACTAAATACAATTATGCTTCTTTCCTAGTCAACTCTTATCCGTTACTACCTTCTTTCTGAAGAGCCTCTCACTTCGAAGTTCAACTATAGTTACTTCCTTCTTCTGAATAGCCTGTCACTTCCTGTAAGTTCCTGGGCAGCCTATTTAAGCTGCTAGCACTAACCAGGAAGTGTTCCTTTATTTTTGCTGACACAACGCCTCTGTCGGTTGGGTATCCAGACGTACTTGCTCTGAACTTCAGCTTCCTGACCTGGACCAGGAGACTCCACTGCCTTCTTCACCAGCCTTACCTGTCTGGACCCTTGGAGCCTGACTTTATGCCTGCATCATGCACTTCAGTATCGCAAGTACCTTGTTTAATGCAATGTATTCTCTGCTGACCCTGATGGCGGAGTTTCATCTCTGCTGACCCTAATGGTGGAGTTTCGTCTCTGCTGACCCTGATGGTGGAGTTTCGTCTCTGCTGACCCTCATGGCGGAGTCTCGTCTCTGCTGACCCTTACTGTCCTGTGAACCGTGCTGCCTTGCAAAGTTATGTATGCTAAATTATGCCAGGAATTACTGCAGCCATAGCCTCTCTATGTAAATGGTTCTGCCATGTTTTCTACATTCTAATGTCACCAAGTATAAACGGGAGTCTTTCATGCCTATGTACCTCCTTCTCAAATGTTACTGTGTGCACATATACTGCCTATTACTTTGAGGACTTTGCCATTAAGTTTTATTACATGCCACGCATGCTCGGCTACTTCTGCTATTACATGCTACGCATGCTCGGCTACTTCTGCATTTAACTAGAGCCTGGTCTGTAGTTTCCAAATATTAGTGGAATGATGCTTTCACGCCATTCCCTTAACACTGCTGCACTGCGACCAATCCATTACTCTTGAGGCATACGGCGCTAATACTATTTACCCTGCTATTAGAGTTTGTATTTGTATCCAGTATTCGTGCAACCTCACTCCCCAGGGTATTACCCTACTGAGCCTGAACTACAGTATCAGTTCTACCTGGACTTTATACTTATATTTGTTTTAAGTTTTCACTGGCCCCTATGAAGGAATATGCTCCATATTTCTTAACTGAGACTGTGATGCTAGGATCCCAAACTCTATGCACAAAAGAGAGTGAAACCTGGGTCCGAAACTGAGAAGTCTCCGCAGTTGAGATCCTAATTCTCAAATCTTATCCGGCGTAACGTTACAGCACAGTGATTTTAAGATGTAGGTTTCAGGAAAAAAAACTTTCCACAGCACACGGACCCCTTGCACAGCACATAGACCCCTTTCAGAGTGCACGGACCCCTGCACAGCACATGGATCCCCTGCATAGCACACGGAACCCAGCACATGGACCCCCCTGCACAGCACACAGACTCCTATCTTTAAAAAGCCCCCCTGCACTCCCAGAAGACCCCCAGTCTTTTGGGACAGCGATGCCAACATACTTTGAGGGGTTGAGAAGGTGTTGCCGACAGCACTTCCTTGTGCGCCATTCCTCCTGTGTCAATCTTATTGTGGATGGGGACTTCTGTGTGTCTCAATTGATGCCGCTCTCGCGTGGTCATGTGACTCTCATCTTTCATTGATGGTCACATGACCGCTCTCCTCCTCCTATTAAAATCTACACTCGAGGAGGAGGCGGAGCGGGAGGAGTGGCCAGAACGAGCGACATTGCTTGATACTCAGGCTCCCGTTTGCATTGGGGCTGGCAGTGTTATTTTAGGTATGGCAGCACTGTCCTGGGGCCAGGAGAAACGGGGCAGCTGTCCCGACACACTCCCAATGGGTGGCACCCGGGGAAGACGGCCCGATCCCCGCCTCCCCTGTTGGGAATTTTTTTTTATGTTGATAAAGGTAAAGTTGTGTACTTGGGGGCTAAGAATATGCATGTATCATACATACTAGGGGAGCACAACTGGGGGAATCCATAGTGGAGAAGGATCTGGGGGGTTTTGGTAGATCATAAGCTTAATATTAGCATGCAATGCCAAGCTACAGTTTTCAAAGCGATCAAAGTCAATTTCTTGTATTAAGAGAGGTATAGATTCCAGAGAGAGAGATATCATTTTGCCCCTGTACAAATCATTAGTAAGACCTCATCTGGAATATGCAGTTCAGTTTTGGGCACCAGTTCTCAAAAAAAGATATTGGGGAACTGCACAAAGTGCAGAGAAGTTTTTTTTAGAAATACTTAGATTTTTAGAATCTTTGTGGCAACTTGGAGCTGCAACCCCTTATTCACCTGTTACACCATTATGTTTGTTAAAGTTTAAAACACTAACAATCACTGGATAAGAAACTCAAATCAAGCAGCTAAGCTAGACTCTCAACCTCTTTACCTGGGAGGAAACATTAAAAAGTTTCCAGGTCTTTGGGAACAAAAATAATTAAATTTACACCTTATGGTACATTTTCTTGACCAGCAAGTTGTAGAAAAATTTAAATAAAAGGATAAATAATGTGGCTTACCCTCTGTATTTGACACAAGGGTAGATCATTTTTACCACTCCCTGCTCTTATGCCACGTACACACGATCGAGTTTCTCGCCGGTGAAAACACAGCCGAGAAACCCGATGGGAAAACCGAGGACCGACTTGGTCCCTTTTCCCCGTGTACACACAGCCGGTTTTCCCAACAGGTTTTCTCTTGGTCGAGTAAACCGACCGTGTATAGGCTCCCTAGCATTGTTTTCCTAGGGGAAACTAGCGAGCAAAAAAAAAACAACAGCGATTCGCGACGAGAAAAATTTAGAGCATGTTCTAAATTTTCTTGTTGTGATTCTCTGTGGTTTTCTCACAGAGAAAGCACAGGCTATCCCCCTGGGGATATCCTACAGCGGCATTTCTTGCCATACTACCTTGGCTTGATTGTCCCAGTGGACTTTTGCAGTATATACCTGTTTGGACCCAGGATTAAAATATTTATCTGCAACACATTGGGCGCCTATGAGCCTCCCTTGTTTTTGCCTGGACTTCCCCGGACTAAATACTTTTCCATTTTGAGCCAAACCGGTTTGGTTTACTTAATGTATGATATCCTTCCGCGACCAATACTCTGTCTTTGGAACTTTTGGAGATTCTTTTTGGCCACCCTTTACTATATATGGAATTTCTGTATCTATGAACTTCCCGATATAAGTGTACACGGTTCGGACCAAATAAAGACAGTGACATTTATTTTTCTACTAGTACTTTCCTCCTCTCGTCCTGAAGAAGCCTCATGCCAAAATGTGTGAACGACGCATAGGGGATATTTCCCACACTTTCACATACCACATGGTTTTTATCTTTGCATATTGAGCTGTTTTTGTATATTTTATATTTTTGTAATACAATATTTTTGATATTCCTGTCTGTCTTGCCTCCAAAGTCCGACCATTGATTACCTTTTTTTGAGTAATTTTCGTTACAGTTTTCCCCCGACAAGAAAACTGATCGTGTGTACGTGGCATAACAATGAAAAAATGGTGGTAAAACCTACCATTAGTGGTCAGTGAAGAAGTGACTTCTTTAATTTGGTGGTTTGTGGAAAATTCTCCCTTTGTATTGGTGATCAGTGTGAGTGAGAGAGGGTTTTACTATTGCTCATTGCTCAATAAATCCCTAGCAACCTAAGGAAAAAAAATAGGATTCCATGGAACCTTGGTTGACTTAGGTCAAGCTAAGCTGTACTTTTGTGTGCATTTTGATGTTTAGTTTTCAGTTCTATCTGGATTTCACTATTACATTGGGATTGTACTGTGTTTTATTTTGTTTGTTTTTTTGTTTGTTTTTCCATTTGTTTTATGGTTGAACTGGATGGACTTGTGTCTTTTTTCAACCTAGCTAACTATGTAACTATGTAACATTATTATTTTGGGGGGCTCTAAGGCATGCCAGAAACTTGGTGGACTTAATATCTGTTTGTTTCTAGAAATATCCTGAGATTAAATGTTCTTGAAAATGAAGTAGGAAAATATAAACAGCAACATGATTATACAAGTCCACATTATGCAAGGTCAGTCATTTGTAGGTGATAGTGATGAGGGATGATCTTTGCTTCCCATCTGTGAACATTTTAACACACGTTTTTTGGAAAATGTTTAACAAAAAACAGAGGAACAGTTGAAAGAATGATGAAACAGAGAAGCAAATATTGACTCTGAGGCACCATGAGGTGCCTGGGCCCTAAGGTAAACATTTTATTTTTCTTCAAAATCCGAAATGGGCTTCAATAACATTGAGTTTTATAATACAGTCTTACAATATACATTTATTTTAACATTTAAGTGTGTCTCCAAGCAAAACCTTTTTTTTTAGTTTTCAATAGAGTTGGGAAGGGTTAGAACCTCTGTTAAATTGTTATGGCTGTCTGTGTTCCCATTGGGGAAATTTACCCCTTGATGTAGAATGGCTGCCATTGGCACAGAGAGAAAAAAAAAGAGCGGAAACACAAAATGTTTTAGTTGTTCCAAGTGTATGAGGTGAGAGGAAATCTTCTAATAGCGACAACTGTTTCAAGATCAACTGTCGTCTAAAGCCCTGTACACACGATCAGTTTGTCTGATAAAACGGACCGTTTTCATCGGACAAACCGTTCCTTGGTGGGCCCCATCGGTTTGTTTTCAATCTGTGAAAAAAAATGGAACATGTTTTAAAATTTTCCTATGGATAAAAAACTGATAGAAAAAAACGATCGTCTGTGTGGAAGTCCATCAGTCAAAAATCCACGCATGCTCAGAATCAAGTCGACGCATAATCAACGCATGCTCAGAATCAAGTCGACGCATGCTCGGAAGCATTGAACTTCATTTTTCTCAGCACGTCATAGTGTTTTACGTCACCACGTTTGGACACAGTGGGATTTTTAACCAATGGTGTGTAGGCAAGACTGATGAAAGTCAGCTTCATCGGATATCCAACGATTAGATTCCATCAGATATCCGATCGTGTGTACAGAGCTTAAGAGTGGAATTCCACAACTTTGGGAGATTCCCTCTAACTTCCTGTTGCGTCTCTACAACAGGAAGTGAAGGGGATTTCCCAAGGGGACACAGTAAAACAATAACCTGGCAGGGGTATAAAAAAAAATACCTGTAATCTTTCCATGAAGGTCCTTTAGCAGGGTGTATCCATTTACTCACCATAAGATGGAGACATAGGCAACCTTATCTAATTTTCCCTTGACTCCCTGGACTTCAACGCCCAGGGAGGAACAGCTCACATAGGTCACATCAGATGAGGCAAAGGTAGCTTGGCAAATGATCTGTTGGCAGGTGAGTGGCCCTCTAGTGATAGAACAGCAGTGCGGGCAGACAGGCAGGAGCCCAATAGCATGCAGCTTCTTCAGAAGACCCAGATATTGTGGGGAGCACCTCCCTGAATGAGAATGGATTATTCCAGATCCAGTTGAGTTCTCCCCTCTCCTGTGTCCTTAAGCTTTAGATACCTCCAGCTGTTCCCCTGTGTTATCAGAGTTATCCAGATTTCACTGAGCGTGACGATGTTTATTAGAATAAAAGCCTCGTAGACTGCAGTAATGATTCTGAACATGACTCATTGTTGTTATAGAGTCTTAAAAGAGAAGTATGGTATTTTTTTTTAAAATCATACTTACCTAGGTGGTCTGTCCCCAGCCGGCTCTAGGACTGAGAACCAAGCGATCAAACGCAGCTGATCACTCTGTTCTCAGTGCTCTGTGAGCAGAGAGCTAATGACTGTCATTCGCTGCTGTATGCTCTGCTTCCCGCACTGGGTTGTGGAGGGGACGGGAGACGCTGGCTTAGGCTCTCACCGGCTTACTGAGAGGCTGATCTAGGTGCCAATTCAGGCATCTGGGTGAATCCCGACCATATGGTAACGATTTTTCCCAAGCCTGGACCGCCTCTGTGACTTCAGCCGACAGGGGGCTTCAACCTGCACTCCTGTGATCCACAGGAAAAGTATGGCCAAATGAGCTTTGGCTGCACTTCTCCTTAAGGCCTCTTTCACACGGGCGGCCGTTCTGCTGCAGTAAAAGCATGTTTTGTTGAAATTCCAAGACTCCAGCCACAGTGATCACGCAGTTGTGCATTGCGATTAGCGTGCATTTACATGCGGCTGCATGGAACATTCTTGCCATTTCTGATGTGCTTCCTGTTTTTCTTTCCTTGTTGCCGCTGCTATGCGCAGGTAAAATAGTACAATGGGATTACCTGCGGTTATGTACAGATACTGCGGTTATGTACAGATACTGCGCTAAATCGGTCCGGGACGCAGTCAAATTTATCATGTAACAGAACCGTTGCTAAACCACTTGACAACCGAGGACGCCCATGGACGTCCTCCACTTTGTGCAGTGATATCTGATTGATGCCTGCAGCTACAGGCATTATTCAGATATCACCGTCTTCAGCCGCCGATTCTCTGCACTATAAGAATGATCAAAGCGGCAGTTTCGTCCCCTCCCTCTCGCCGCCATCCCGTGCTTCTCCGGGCTCTCCCGTGCCATCGGGGGCCCGGAGAGCGAATTGGCTGGCGCTGGCTGGGAAGCATAGCGGTGACTGGTGACCGTCATGACCGTCGAAGGTCCGGGCGTGACGTTATGACGTCACGCCCGGTACCCGGAAGTAAACAAAGCCGCAACCGCGGCTGTCGGTGTGAGATCGGTAAATGTTTTTTCACAATCTCATCCTTGTAAGCCTGGAGGAGAGATGTGGGGTCTTATTGACCCCACATCTCTCCATAAAGAGGACCTGTCACAGTCATTCCTATTACAAGGGATGTTTACATTCCTTGTAATAGGAATAAAAGTGATAAAAAAAACAACTTTTTTTTAAAAGTGTAAAAATAAAAAAATTAAGTAAAATAAAAATAATAAAAATGTTTTTTTTTTTTTTAAACGCCCCTGTCCCCGTTAGCTCGTGCTGAGAATCGAACACGTATGCAAGTCCCGCCCACAAATGTAAACGCCGTTCAAACCCCACAGGTGAGGTATCGTCGTGTGCGTTATAGCATGTGCAACAATTCTAGCACTAGACCTCGTCTGTAAGTTGCAAATAGTAACCTGTAAAAAAATGGAGATTTTTAAGTACCGAAGCTTGGCTCCATTCCATGCGTGACAAAGCATGACATGTTAGGTCTATTTACTCGGCGTAACATCATCTTTCACATTATACAAAAAAATTGGGCTAACTTTACTGTTTTGTTATTTTTTAATTCATGAAACCGTTTTTTTTTTCCCAAAAAAGGGTGTTTGAAAAATTATTGCACAAAAATACCGTGCGAGAAAAAAAGTTGCAATGACCGTCATTTTATTCCCTAGGGTGTCTTCTAAAAAAAAAAGGATTTAATGTTTGGGGGTTCTGATTAATTTTCTAGCAAAAAAATTTTGATTTTTACATGAAGGAGAGAAGTGCCAAAATAGGCCTGGTGGTCAAGTGGTTAAAGAAACTATTCTATGCAGCCACATGTTGCCCTGATTAAACCAGGAGACATTGTTATGAAAAGGTCATGTTTGTGTAGCTTTCATATGATTGTGCTGCTTTCATTATTTTGCAATGTACGCATGTTTTTTTGCCATCCTGATCCTTTTTTTGTATTACTGCTTCTATCTTTGCACAGTAAACTGCAAGTTACAATGACTTTCTTTCTAAATATTTGTCCAATTACCCATTCCAATTTAGGCACTTCCTGTTATAGGGTAATAATGCTTTTTCCCGGTGTTCCTTCACCTTGTCACATGGGCTTCTGATAGAGACCAAAAGTGGCCATTTCAACACGCATTATACATGCATGGTGCACTGTTGTCGCCATCACCTGCCCTGACCAGGTGCAGGGCGATCTTTAATGTTGATTGGACCCTGGGCAAAAAAATTCTCCCCCCCCCCCATGCAATTTTGCTCTCCACCTGCTCTGAGACATACAATAAATATCAGCTAGACTTAAAATCAGTTTACTGTATCAGTGATTGCGATTGGTTACCACATATTACTGCTTACTGATTAGTTGCTAGATGTTACAGCACATGATTTCTTCTTGTTGATTGGTTGCCAGAGGTTACAGCACATCATCTCTTCACTGTAGAGGAGCATGATATACATATAAATGCCGCCGGCCTCAGTTATTTACATATGAATCCTGCCGCTATTAACATATGAATGCTCCCGTTATTTACATATGAATGATGGTTATTTACATGTAAACACAGAATCTGCAGGTGAATCATTTGTACACAACACTAGGGCAGAGCTGGGCAGCATTAGTAGCAGCACTTCACACTGAGATATCAGGACATAGCACAGGAATAAATATTCAAGAGACATGGGAATTTAAACTGGCATAGTTGGCAAGTATGAGGCACCTGCCTTGGGCCCCACAACAATGACAGGTCCCAGGGCAGCTGTCCCTTTTGCCCTGCCTTAAAGACGGCCCTGACCAGGTGCAGTCATTGCTGGAGTTTTTATGGACTTGTGGCAGCAGAAAGGCTTCAGGATTTCAGCTGTCCTGAGATGGTAAAAACAGCAAAAACAAGTATTTTGTTACAAAAAAAAAAAAAGGCAATCGTTTTATAATTCACAGTGCCTTATCAAATAAAATGTCATTAGGTGTTAAATCTATTTAAATAAATACTATCACCTTGCCCATGCAAAGGCTGCATAGTATTCCTTGTGCAGCCTCAAACATTAAAATAAAGCTACGATTAGAGGTTGATAAGCTGACGAAAAGGCAAATAAGCTGCTCACTTAGCTAATGTGGTGAAGAATATCCAATCACATGCAAGGAAAAAAAACAGAATTTATGCTGGCACATGATTGATGATGGGAAACAGCTCATTCATTAAGCTAAGGGAAAATTCCCTCCCAAAGTGCAATTCACTTGCAAACTGAACATTCTATTTAAAATCTATATCTAATGCCGGTTGGTAACACGGTTGGAATTTCCAACAAGAAAAGTTCGATGTGAGCCTTTGGTCGGACTTTGTAAAGGCTCCATCGGACTTTTTCTGTCGTAATTTCCAACAACAAAAATTTGGGAGATGGTTCTCAAATTTTTCCGACAAGAATTCCAAACGTCTGTATGCAATTCCGACACACAAATAAACACGCATGCTCGGAATCATTGAACTTCATTTTTCTCGGCTTGTTGTAGTGTTGTACTTCACCGCGTTCTTGAAGGTCGGAAATTTTGTGTCAACATGTGTATGCAACACAAGTTTGAGCCAAAATTCAATCGGAGAAAAATCCAAGTTTTTCTTGTCAGAATTTCCGATCGTGTTTACGCGGCATTATTCCTTAAAGTGATCGAAAAGATTGTTTACCTTCATACATTCTCCATGTATGAAGGTAAAAAACCTTCTGTGTACAGCAGGTCACTCAGCCCCCCTTAGGCCTCTTGCACACAGACAGTACTGATGTTTGGGCATCTTCTTTTTTTAATGTAATTTAAGGCATTTGTACACACAATATAGTCCTGGAGAAAATGTATTTATATTTATGCTCACCAGGGCAAAATACTTACCAGGAACGCAGATTTATTTTTTTATTTTTTACTCAAGAATATGCAGCGCTTGTTTACACACTTCTGTGTACAGGCACATTGTAAACAATAGGCTTCATTTTAGATCAGTAAAAAAAAAAAATCTGCACTTCACGCTACAGTGTACAAAAGGCCTATCACATACCTGGTACTGGAGGCCAATGGAGAGAGAGGGTTTCCCTTGCAGCCAAGTTCCAGAAAACAGAAGAGGTCAGGCCCAAAAGAAGCACAGGTTGCTGCTGGACTGTATGCAGGAGGTTCTAGAGTACACCTGGTGTGCTGGCATAGAATCAGCAGACAGGTATCACGCGTAAAGTGTTGCAGGATTCAGATAATACTGCGACTGGAGCGTGGTCAGGAGGAAGCCTAAGTCGTGAGCCGGGTTGGTATAAGAGCAGACGTGGTCAGGTGGATAGCTGGAGTCGAACACTGGAAAAAAACAGGAAACAGGTCAAGGACAAGCCGGATCGGTAACAAGAGACACAGGAACAGGAATATCACAAAGATAACACACTGGAGGAGCTGAAGATCAACCAGCAAATGCAGACACACACTAGCAGACTTCCTTATATAGGCCCATGTGACCTGCTGGTAGAGATGCTGGGTCCTAAAGTCCTTCTCTTGCTGTTGGTTCCCTGACAAGGCCTTATACTCCCCCGAGCTCGATTTCCCACCAAGTGATGTCCACAAGAGCCTTGCCTCTCTGGGGCAGTGTTTCTCAACTCCAGTCCTGAAGGCGCCCCACCAGGTCATTTTATCAGGATTTCCCTCAGATGGAATGGCCATGGTAATTACCAAGGCAGTGAAACTGATCAAATCACCTGTGCAAAATAATGGATAGCCTAGAAACATGACCTGTTGGTGCGCCTTGAGGACTGGAGTTGAGAAACACTGCTCTGGGGAATCTCCCTCCTTGTTGGCTGAGACAACAGCAGGAGACATTGGTTCCTATTGCTGTCAATCCCAGGCAGTGAGCCAATGAGAAGAGATCAACCTATAGACATGCATGTGAATGGACACACAGTGCAGAGGCTTGGGAGTGAATATGCTTGGGTGTCCCCTTAAAAAGCTGCTTGCTCTGGGGGCACTCGGTGGGAGGGATCAGGGCCACCAATGAGGGACCTGAGAAGAGGAGGATCGAGGCTTCTCTGTGCAAAACCATTACACAGAGCAGGTAGGTATAACACGTTTGTTATTTAAAACAAAATAATGTAATATTACTTTAATACACTGTATATAGAGACATATTTTATACAGTGAAAGCTCTTAGATGGCATATGTTATGTGCAGTGATTTTAATATTAACAGATGTAATTAATTGGAATTTTGACATTAAAAGATGAAAGATGGATGTAATCTTGTATTTTTTTTAAGAAAAGCATTCAAACACTTGAACAGGACTGTACATGAATTGAGCATGTGTGTGCCCTCCCGGGGAGCTGGCCTGCAGCCAGACACCTCCAAACCACGGCCGAAGCTCCTAAAATCACAAATATCTTTTTAGCAAATCCCCACCTCTCCATGTACACAGAGTCATATTTTCTTCCCTCCTGAGATTGCTGGGGGGGGATTTTTACAGAGTGATGGGCTATGGGTTAAAGTGCATGGTTTGATGTTATGCAAGTTTGTTGAAGTGGGCGACTATCCAGTTGGGACTGGATATATTGGCAGGGTAAATATACGTTTTTACCTTCCCGCTGGAGTTACGAAACTGTGTGACTGTGGGGCTGTATATAAGGCTCTCAGGCACAGCATTCCTGGCTTTATTACATCTGGGAGCAGCTGGATTTTCTGTAAGACGATCGTCTTCTCTATTAACTTCTTTCTGGACTTACTTCAGCTACCTGAACTGGCTTGTTTCATGATCAATTAACACTTGACAGTGGATTTTATATTAGAAGCTCCATAAAATAATTACTGCAAGTATTTAAATGGCAAATTATCTAAAGGCAGGATAGGACAGATTTATTCATTTCCAATATAACAAATCATGTTTATTGCCATTATTATTAATTAGGAGTCCATGTTTTATCGCTTTATTACTGGGTTATTTAGAGTATAATTAACGTTAATTCATGTTACAGTTATTACTAATAATATTCATGATGATGTTGCTGCTGTGGCTATTCTTTTTTTTTTTGTGTGGCTAAATATTTGTAACATACTTTTAGCAAATGTAAAATATGGAGAAAACTATTTATTGGTATTGTTCCATAGTATTATTGCACTTGTTAATAGTTATGTTTTTAGTATTAGTAGTGGTAGTGTTGTATATGGGGAACATTTGTGTACATGTTGCTTTTAAATACTTCTAGACTTACTAAATACGAGCAAATCATGATTGTGCAAGTGTAGTAATCCATAGCAAATAACCCAACTTTATCTCCTAACACAGCTTACTGCCCTAAAAAAGTGATCTCATTTGTTATTATGGATAAATGCACTGTCTATATTGAATTATTATTACATTCCTATCTTCTCTAAATTGCCCAGTTTATATTTCATTTTTTTACTATTATTATAATTTATTGCTACAATTATTATATTTTATTAAAAAAGAGCATATATATCTATATATAGATAGATACATATCTATCTATCTATCTATCTATCTATCTATCTATCTGTGTATCTATATATAGATATATATTTCTTTTTTTAATAAAATATAATAATTGTAGCAATAAATTATAATAGTAAAAAAATGAAATATAAACTGGACAATTTAGATATGTAGATAGATATCATTTTATATATATATATATATATATATATATATATATATATATGTATTTACTTATTTATTTATTTATATATCTCGATAGATAGATAGATAGATATTATCTATCTATCTATATAGATATATTTTCTCTCTCTCTCTCTCTCTCTCTCTCTCTATATATATATATATATATATATATATATACACACACACATACATATCTATAGATATACAGTAAAACCTTGATTTGAGAGCATTTTGCAAGACAAGCAATTGTTGATAACAAAGCAATGTCTGGATATAAGAGTAGCGTCATATCACAACTGAGTAAAAAAGTAGAGAGGAGCCTCCAAGTCTAGCAATATGGTTACATTTGAAGAAGGTACAACATTCAGCAACTTAATACTACACTTATGCCCTGTACACACGATCAGATTTCTGATAGAATAAAATCCGATGGAATTTTTCGTCAATGAAGCTGACTTTCATCAGTCTTGCATACACACTATCAGACTAAATTCCGACTGTACAAAACGCGGTGACGTACAACAACACTACGATGAGCCGAGAAAAATTCAATTCAATTCTTCTGAGCATGCGTCGACTTGATTCTGAGCATGCATGGATGTTTCTCCGGTGGAGTTCCACAAAGACGATCGAAATTTCCTATCGTTTTTTTTTTTCCCCCATCAGAAAAATCGAAAACATGTTCTATTTTTTTACACTGTTGGAAAAAGGACCAATGGGGCCCACACACAATCGGTTTGTCTGATGTAAAAAGTCCATCAGACTTTTTTCATCGGAAAGACCGATCGTGTGTACACGGCTTTAGAGGTGCCTCTCTTCTCTTTTATACCCTGTAAAAAAAATTCTTTGATATACAAGTGCTTTGAAATACAAGCATGTTTCTGGCACAAATTATGCTTGAAAACCAAGGTTTTACTGTATATATCTAGAGATATAGATATCTATATATGAGCCTTTTTAAAAAAAAAAAAAATTCTCATATTTTTGACAGATTTTCTAAAAGACTAAAAGATGGACCTCAAAATCTTCGGGCTCTTTATTGCCCTGTTCTGCCTCAGTTCGGCAGAGAGGGACTGCAGTGTCGGCAACTTCAAAACCATGGAAGATTTTGACAGACAACGGGTATGCCACCTTGTTTTAAATATACATGTATTTTATGTTTTTTTTAGAATTTTTTTTTCTCTACAACTAACAAAAGGTCTATGAGATAGATGTCTTTTTTTTTTTTTTTCCATTAATATGGGGTTGTTATTGTTAGCTTCTGGTGTAACTGGACTTTTTAAGTTGGCAAATTGTCCACAAATAGCAGTGCCTCTAGCAGTTAAAATTTTAGCCATACCTGCATGCATTTACATATTTACTTCCTTGTTTATGAAAATTTCAGAGGCTCCCAAAATTTTTAATTACCTAACTTAATTATGATGCTGCAAATACAGAAATATCTGCCTGAAATACAGAGAGCCCCTAACATCCTGTAAACAGATGACAATGTTGCCTGTTGTACTGAAGCTCTTTTGTACTACAGGACACCCCTCTGTTTTGGAGATGAAAAATGGTAAGGAGCTCCGTAGTCCAACAGGAAGGTACTGAGTAACGCTGACAACACTATTAGGACTTGTTTACAATATATAAAATGCTTAGCTTACAGTTCTGTTTACATCTTGTGTTTGCTTTGGCAACACTTCAAAAATAATACCCATTGTAGCTTTAGGCCGGATTCACAGCTATGCGAATTGGTTGCGGCTTAAACCGCATCCAATACGCAGAACATTTCTAAATACATTGTTTTCAATGAGGCTGGTTCACATATGTGCGATGCATTCGCACTGCGCATTGCAGAAAAAACGTGTGCGGATTTTATGCCTTGCGGTGCGGCTCAGGTGCGAATTCAGGTCCATTATCTTCTATGGGTACGCAGCTGATTCGCAGATGTGTTAATTTCTCTTCAGGAATTTCTCTCATTAAGCCCAATACACTTCCCCCCCACTCTCCTCTCCCCTTTAACTTTTCCCAGGTCTCCAAATTCGCAGCTAAAACGCAATGGATCTGCTGAACACTTCTGTAATCTCTCTGCAAAGATAAGAGAGCTGAAATTTGCACCGCACAAGTGTGATTCCGGCCTAAGTGGTGCTTCAAAGAGTCTTCAAAGCCTTTATAGAAATCTATGGCAAAGTTAAAACACCTGCAGCTTTTGAGAGGCTTTAATTCAGCTTTAGCTTTTCTTTGGTTTGGAGGTATTGCAGGTATGATATTTCAACACACAGGCGGGGTATCTGCCAAAGCTTCATTAAAGCTTCAAAAAAGCACCACCCGAAGCATCACCAAAGCATTGCAGAAGCATCAAAAACACATAAAAAAGCATGTTGAAGCAGTAGGCGCTTTAATGTGTGTTGGAGTTGAAGCAGTAGGCGCTTTAATGTGTGTTGGAGTTGAAGCTTTATTGTGTGTTGGAGTTGAAGCAGTAGGGGCTTTATTGTGTGTTGGAGTTGAAGCAGTAGGGGCTTTAATGTGTGTTGGAGTTGAAGCTTTATTGTGTGTTGGAGTTGAAGCAGTAGGCACTTTATTGTGTGTTGGAGTTGAAGCAGTAGGCACTTTATTGTGTGTTGGAGTTGAAGCAGTAGGGACTTTATTGTGTGTTGGAGTTGAAGCAGTAGGCACTTTATTGTGTGTTGGAGTTGAAGCAGTAGGCACTTTATTGTGTGTTGGAGTTGAAGCAGTAGGGACTTTAATGTGTGTTGGAGTTGAAGCAGCGGGGGCTTTATTGTGTGTTGGAGATGAAGTAGTAGGGGCTTTAATGTGTGTTGGAGTTGAAGCAGTAAGCACTTTGTGTGTTGGAGTTGAAGCAGTAGGCATTTTATTGTGTGTTGGAGTTGAAGCAGTAAGCACTTTGTGTGTTGGAGTTGAAGCAGTATTGTGTGTTGGAGTTGAAGCAGTAGGCACTTTGTGTGTTGGAGTTGAAGCAGTATTGTGTGTTGGAGTTGAAGCAGTAGGCACTTTGTGTGTTGGAGTTGAAGCAGTAGGCACTTTGTGTGTTGGAGTTGAAGCAGTAGGCACTTTATTGTGTGTTGGAGTTGAAGCAGTAGGCACTTTGTGTGTTGGAGGTGAAGCAGTAGGCACTTTATTGTGTGTTGGAGTTGAAGCAGTAGGGGCTTTATTGTGTTTTGGAGTTGAAGCTTTATTGTGTGTTGGAGGTGAAGCAGTAAGCACTTTGTGTGTTGGATTTGAAGCAGTAGGCACTTTATTGTGTGTTGGAGTTGAAGCATTAAGCACTTTATTGTGTGTTGGAGTTGAAGCAGTAGGGGCTTTATTGTGTGTTGGAGTTGAAGCAGTAGGCACTTTATTGTGTGTTGGAGTTGAAGCATTAAGCACTTTATTGTGTGTTGGAGTTGAAGCAGTAGGCACTTTATTGTGTGTTGGAGTTGAAGCAGTAGGCACTTTATTGTGTGTTGGAGTTGAAGCAGTAGGGGCTTTATTGTGTTTTGGAGTTGAAGCAGTAGGCACTTTATTGTGTGTTGGAGTTGAAGCAGTAGGCACTTTATTGTGTGTTGGAGTTGAAGCAGTAGGGGCTTTATTGTGTTTTGGAGTTGAAGCAGTAGGAGCTTCAATGTCTGTTGGACTTTATTTAAAGCTTACTGAATGCCAGTCAAAGCACCTGTCACTAAATAAAATGGTAAGCTTACAGTCCTGATTACATTTTGCGTTTGTGTTGCTTTACTTTAAAAATTATACACCATGTCACTTTAGTGGGGCTTCAAAACATCTTCAAAACCTCCATAGAAGTCTATGAAAATGCTCGCTTACAGCACCGTCATCTTTTGAGAGGCTTTAGACAGCTTTAGTTTCTCTTTGTTTTGGGGGTATTGCAGGTATGAGATATCAACACACACACGGGGCATCTGCCAAGCTCCAAAAAACATAATCAAAGCATCAAAAACATATAAAAAAAGCATGTTGAAGCAGTAGGCTCTTTAATGTGTGTTGAAGGCAAAGGAAGTGTAAATAAGCCCTTAGGGATTTTAGTGCAGCAGAGGCAGCATTGTGAGATCACAATTTAGGAGCTTGTTGGATTTCTGGTAGATCAGCAGGTGTTTTTTCCTTCTTTCAGAGTTTTTGAGGGGATGAAATACAGACACATGTACATGTATTGCAGAGATGTGCTACATTTTTATCCAAAGCATACATTTAGTCCCCTTTCACACTGAGGCTCTTTTCAGGCTCTTTTGCGCTAAAAAAAGCGCCTGAAAACTGTTTCCCATTAATTAGGGCTGTGCAAATTAACTTTTAATCGATCGATTAATCTTTAATTTTTTTGATCGATCAAAATCTTTTTGATCGATTAAAAAATTCTTATGACTGGTACTCACCTCTCTGCCGGCTTATGGGCCTTCAGGGAGTTCTGTCAGAGATCCGGTGACATCATGGACACCGGCGGGGCTTGCTGTGTCCATCTGAAGGGCTCCTTTGCTGTGCCTTCATATCTGCATGCCGGCGGGACCTTACTATCTGCCACACGCAAGCCAGGGCCGTTTTAATAGCATCTTGGGCCCCTGGGCAAAGAAATGCTCTGGGGCCCCTACAATAATGACAGTGCAGGTAAACAGACATCAAGTAGGTAGAAGGCAGACTGCCTCCCCTGTGTATCCATCACTCTCAGTGCCATCATGGGGCCCCCAATTTCGGGGCAGGGTAGGCTCAAGGACCAGCTGCTTTGGGCAAATTGCAGGGGCCCCCAATACAGCTGGGGCCCCTGGGCAGTGCCCAGGTGTGCCCTCTCATTAAGACAGCCCTGACGCAAGCGCTGTTACACTTCCCTCTTTTACTTCCCTCTGTCAACCTGGGATTCTACAACCATCCACTGGGAGTTGTGATAGTTCCCTTCATGGGACATCTACATGCCGATGGACTGATGTTAACCCCTCCTCATCTGGATTCAGCAGTGGCATCGTTGTACACATTTTTATACCAGTATCATACTTAGCTACCTGTTTTTATGACTGCTTTTGCTACTGTTTGGTATTACTCACACCATTTTTACAGTTTATGTAGCTACATCGATTTTATCTCCAGTGCAATATTTATTTTGTTACCTACTTGAAGACTATAAAAATTGTAATGCTCTTCCCATCGAGCGCTGCCTTTGTGTGTTTTTTGTATCCTGCTATCCATTTTTCCAGTGGTTGGTAGCTGCACTGGAAATCGGCCTGCAAGGAGATCAGCTAAAAGTAGTTGGATCTGTATGTGCGTTATAATTAATCGAAATTAGTCGATTAATCGATTAAAAAAAAACGATTAATCGAACACAAAAATTTTGATCATTCACAGCCCTACCATTAATATCAATGGCTGTTTTTACACTGGGGCGGTGCCCTGGCAGAGCGGTGAAAAAAGTCCTGCAAGCAGCATCTTTCAAAAGCCACTTTCATGAAGACAAATTCTGGTGTTCCAGTGATATTTCACAGCCAACCCCTTGTCCTTGGCTTCGCCAAGCATCTGCACTTTACCCAATTCAGCAATTGTTTGTAATATTTTATTGTACTATTTCTTGAAATAACATAAAAGCGGGAGTTATACCAAAAGAATAAACTGGCAAATCTATTGCATTGTCTATTAATGTGATTTTATTTTTTAGTATGCTGGAACCTGGTATGCAGTAGCTAAAAAGGACCCAGAAGGACTTTTCCTTTATGATGACATTGTGGCCCACTTCACTATTGATGAGGAGGGAAAAATGACAGCCACAGCCAGAGGAAGAGTCTTTTTAATGGGGTAAGATATCTCCCTCCTCTCATATCACAGCAGCTGCCATTTTACCAAAATTATACCGTCAAGTGTTCCTGTTTTTTTGGAACCATCGATGGGCGGGGCTTGGTGAAAGGGGTATGGTCTGGACCAAGTAAGGTCAAATTTCAGACTGGAATAATTATTAAAAAGAACCTCAGACAACACACATTGGGTTGTATTTATTAAAACTGGAGAGTGCAAAATTTGGTGCCGCTCTGCATAGAAATCAATCAGCTCCCAGGTTTTGTTGTTAACCACTAAAGGCCCACGCTATAGCCGAATGATGGCCACAGCGCGGCCCCCAAAATCCTGGAGAATGTCAATAGACGTCCTCCCCTTTGTGCGCGCTGTGATCACCGAGTCACTGAGACTTGGGTGATCACGGATCCGTGTAAGGGGCCGGTCCCAGCCCCTTACCATGTGATCATCTGTCAGCCAATGAGTGAGGAGAATGAAAAAGCTGATGACCGGCTTGTGTACAATGGACATCGGTCCCAAAAAGAAAGAGGCAATTCTGCCTCATCTGTGCCCACCTGCCAGTGCCACCTGCCACCTGTCAGTGCCCACAGTGCCACCTGCCAGTGCCCACAAGTGCCACCTATCAATGCCCACCAGTGGTGCAAATCAGTGCCTCATCAGTACCAACTAGTAATGCTTCCCATCAGTGTAACCTACAAGTGCTGATCAGTGCCCATTATTGCCACCCATCACTGCCACCTATCAATGCCACCTAGTACCACTTCTCAGTGCCCACCAGTGCCACCTATCAATGCCCACCAGTGCCGCCTTATCGGTGCCCCCTATCAGCGCAGCCTCATCAGCGTACAAAAGAACAAAATTCATAAACTAACCCACAATCCTCAATCCTAAAGAGATAGCAGATGCTTTCTCACTGTACTATGAGACACTCTATAATCTAAAAAATAACACTCTCACCCCCCAACCTAACGCTGATAACATCTCATCATTTTTAGACAATATTGACCTTCCTTCCATTGATCCTACTTCATTAGAATTACTCAACAAACCTATATCAGATGAAGAAATTATTAAGGTCATACACGAACTACCAAAAAATAAATCGCCAGGCCCAGATGGCCTATCAGGAGAATATTATATGGCCTTTGAAGAAACTTTAGTCCCCCATCTTTCCAACCTATTTAATCAAGCAGCTAACTCAGAAGCCCTCGCAAAAAAACTGCTAGAAGCAATAATTATCACTATACCTAAATCAGGCAAAGATCCCACTTCCCCTTTAAACTACAGGCCCATTTCCTTACTAAACTCAGATCTCAAAATCTACGCAAAGATACTGGCGGATAGACTTGTTAATATAATTCTCACCCTAATTAAACCAGATCAAGTTGGCTTTGTTAAAAGTAGACAGGCCCCAGATAGCACAAGAAGAATGCTCAATATTATTAACACTATACACAATAATCAAACCCCTGCCCTGCTCTTAGCTTTAGATGCTGACAGTATCTATACCGACAGTATAGGGAATGCGCGCAAGCGATCGCGCGCATTCCCTATTCAAATGACTGCACGTCATATGACGTGCAGTCAGGATATTGGAGTCCTCCGCCCGCCGACGGTGGGCGGTGGACAAGTGGTTAAACAACTAGACAGCAAACTTAGACAATTTATCTGGAACAAAAAAAAAAAAAAACAGAGTTGCTTTCTCGATCCTCACTACTAAAAAAAATTCCGGTGGAATGGGCCTCCAGACGTTAGAAATTATTATTTTGCTTCTATCTTAGATCAGATAAACGTTGGTTTACCCCAACAAATGACAAATGATGGGTAAACATTGAACGTCTAGCCACACACAATTTTGACCTCCCTTCTCCCGCAATAGCTAGCGCCATTATCCCTAAGATAACAATCCCCAACCTAATAAGCATTAAAACTACTTTGTTCGCTTGGAAACACATTCTCTCAAAAAACAGACATGTAGAGAAAAAGGCTAAATTACATCTTCCCACAGAAGTCATTAATTATTGCAGAATCAGATTCTCTGTAAACGAGTGGATCAGTAATGGATATAATCTATACCAGAACCTACCCCCTAATGTTAAGAACATCATCAAGACTAAGATTGGTAAGTGTACCCGACTGAAGGATTTCTCTCCCAGTAATTTGATCGAAATCCCTATTAGTGTTGCTTGCGAATATTCGTTACGAATATTGCATATTCGAGTATTCGCGAATAAATCGAATATCGCGGTGAATATTCGCTATTGCGAATATTCGTATTTTTTTTTATTTTTTTTTAAAACAGATCTCCATCGACGTCTAAAAGCATTGCTGGTATGATTAGAGACCCTGGGCCGAGTAGCTGAGGCGATCCTTTTATGTTGCCGAATATTCGCAATGCGAATATTCGTATTACGAATATTCGCGAATACTTTCTCTGCCCTTCTGTGTTTTGTGTATAAAAAATAAATAAAAAATTAGCTTTAGTTTAGTCATATAAAGTTGTGTAAGTAGAGTTAGTGTTTAGTGCATATTAGTTTAGTAATCCAGGAAATGATCTCCGTTTTCGTGTGTTGACGAGAATTTCGCAATCAATTTCGCATTAGCGAAATTTCGCATTAGCGAAATTTCGCATTCGCATTAGCGAAATTTCGCAAAAAAAATGTTTTTATAAAATATCACGAATATTCGATATTAACGAATATTTCGTGAATATTCTTCTATATATTCGTGAAATATCGCGAAATCGAATATGGCGTATTCCGCTCATCACTAATCCCGATGAACCTTTGGGAATTCCTCTCTCTTTAGAAAAATGATAACAGGAAAGGTATATCTTTCTTTTACGATGTGTTATCCTCCCAACTGTTTACCAAAAACACAAATATGCTGAAATGGGAAAGAGATCTGGATCGGATTTTTTCCCTGACTCAGTGGATTAAAGCATTTCAAACAATAAATAAATCATCCTCTTGCATTGAACACTGGGATAATGCCCAAAAAATAATTAATATATGGTACTTAACACCATACAAGTTATCCAAAATGTATCCAACTGCATCCGACATCTGTTGGAAATGTAACGAACAAACGGGAAACCTCTTGCACACGCTTTGGAGTTGCAAGACTCTAAGGGCCCTTTCACACTAGCGGACCGTTCGTCCGCTCATTACAAGTCCGTTCACGGACTTGTAATGTGCCCCTATGGGAGCGGATCCGTTAGCGGATGATGCATCCGCTAACGTCCGCTAGATCCGCATCCGTTTTTGCGGACGGAAGAATGTCCTATTTTTCTTCCATCCGGCCAAACGGATCGGATGCAAACGGACAGACGGTCCGTTTCCCGTTTCCATCCGACTCCCCATAGGGGAGAGCAGAGCAGAGACGGGGCGGTCCCTGCACAGTGTGGGACCGCCGACAGCTGAGCGGAGACCCCCCGCTGAGTTGACGGGCACACGGAGCGGACCGAAAAACGGTCCGCTCCGTGTGAAAGGACCCTAAAAAGTTTTTGGAACTCTATCTCATCCTTTATCGCCAATCTTACGGGTAACCTTGCCATGCTTACTCCTACCAACGCATTATTAGCTATAGATCTAGACAAATACCCCACTATGTACAGGACTATTGTCTTACATATTTTGATGGCCTCAAGAATTACAGTTGCCTCTCTATGGAAATCCGCAGACGCCCCAAACCTACCAATGGTCATCACCAGATTAAACACCCAAGCTCAATTAGAACTATTATTAGCCTATAAAGCCCCATACACACGGTAGGACATCCAACAAAATTTCCTTTGGATTTTTGTCCTAATTGATTTGTCCGGTCACACCCATAGCATACACACAGTCAGACTTTTCTGCAAACATTTCTAAAAATTTCCCATCATCACATGGTTTTTCTGCTCTTTTCTGCTCTTTACCGCCACCCTTTGGTTAACTTCTGCTATTGTTGGTTGATTTTAACATTGGTTCTGAGCATGCGCATTTGCACTTTGCACAAAAGTTGGTTGGATTGCTGTACACACGGTCACACAAAGCACCATCGGACTTTTGTTGCTGAAAAGTTGGTCCGTTCGCAGACCCAACTTTTTGTCAGATGAAACCTGAAAAAGTTGGTCCGATGGAGCGTACACACGTTCAGACAAATTTGAAAAGTTGCAGATTTTGAAGTTGGTTGGCCAAAAGTCTGACCGTGTGTATGGGGCTTAAGAATGATTCTATAATCCCCTATCGTAGAAAATGGAGAATATGTTTAACCCACCCGAAAGCTTGCAAATTTTTAAAAGATTTCTTACTTTAATAATCTTCCTATATTCTGAAGAATAACAATATAAAATACTGAGGGGCAGATTCACATAGATGTAATCTTCCGCTGCGTAATCGAAATACGCTACGCTGCCGTCTATCACCAGACTCTACGCCGAATTCAGGTAGTTTTTTTGCGCGTACGCTATTGTATCGTATTTTTTTTCCGCCGCGCAATCGAAATACGTGAGTAGGGGGCGTGAAGCATTTAAATTAAGCGCGTCCCCGCGACGATCGAACTGCGCATGCTCTGTTCAGGAATTTCCCGCCGTGCATTGCGCGAAATCACGTCGTGACGTCATTCGTTGTTTGAGTAGCGGCGTTTACGAACATTCCTATTCCCGGACGACTTACGTTAAAAATAATAAAATAAATCGAAAAACGTTGAAATTCGACGCGGGAACGACGGCCATACTTAACATGGGCTGTCTAATATTAGACCAGCAAAAAGCTGGTATAGTGAAACGGAAAAAAAAGATGACTAAAGGTGCCGTAAGAGATTGCGTTTGAAGAGCGAAATTTTGTGGATTCCAGGCAAAAGCTCATTAGCATACCATGAAGGTGAAAAACAACAGGAAGTCCGCCCAGTGGCCGCAATTTTCAGGCAGCGTAGATCTGAAGGCGTACTAACACGTAATAAAGTCGAAATTTAGCACGCAGGTGTCTTTTCATGGTTTGAGGATTTCGACTAGCGTAAAAACGCTCGTAAATCGAAATTACTCCTGTCTAACAACATTTACACAGGCGTAATCGCTTTGTGAATCTAGGCCTGAATCTTTGGTATAGATAATGACTAACGGCTGCCTTTTTTTCAGTTTTCTCCATCCCTCCCCCTCCTTTATTTGTTTTTACTTTAGCTGTATAGATGTACCACTGATCATCTTGGTGACCTCCCAGTCCTACAGTTTGTACCCAATTGGGGTAGGTTGGCCTAGGTCGCCGAGTATCGTGTTCTTTTTCTGTTAAATGTTTGCCTGTACAAGGTGATTATACTACTTAGGTTGTATAGTGAATGCAACTACCTCAAGTGTTGTAAATTGATAAACCCAATAAAAATGTATTGATGGAAATAAGTTTAAAGGCGGGATTAACCATGTCTGGTTTTGTTGCTTAGTCTTCAGCATTTGACATTGTTTGAAGGTATTTTTTGAACAGGCGCAGTTCCTAACATACAGGAGGAAAAACAGTTGTCAAACTGACACCTATTTATCACCAGTTATGGCAGCAGAATGGCAGTTTGTGAAGGACCAAACTGTACAACAGAGATCAGACTGGAGAGGAAGAAACAGCACAAGGAGCCATTCAGTTGTGCTGCAGTGTTTGTATGCTAACAAGGGGCATGCTGAAAGGAGAAGGGTGCAGAGTGCTTCTACTTCACTGTTCAATCAAAGGTTGAGGGTGGGGAGGAGACCTGTTAAGCCCTGTACACAAGATCAGGCTTTTGCCCGGCCAAACTTACACTGGAATTCCAACGAAATTCCATCGGAGTAAAAGAGAACATGTAAACTTCCATGGAATTCATCGGAATATCTGATGGAAAAAGTCAGGCATACACACGGTCGCAATTTCTGATGGAAAAAGTCAGTCTGATATTTTCGATCGGAAATTCCGATCGTGTGTACGGGGCTTAAGGCCCCTTTCACACTGGGGCGGGAGCTGCGGTGGCGGTATAGCGCCGCTAAAAATAGCAGCGCTATACCGTCGGATTTGCTGCGGGATTCGGCCGCTAGTGGTGTGATATTAACCCCCGCTAGCAGCCGATAAAGGGTTAATACCGCATGTAATGCGCCTTTCACATTGAGTAGGCAGTGCAGGAGTTTTTCAGGCGGTATAGCAGGGCTATAGCAGATCTCTGGCATTACCAGACAGGGCTGTGCTATGTGGAAAGGCTGTATAAATCTTAAGGCCCATACACACGGTAGGACATCCAACAAAATTTCCCTTGGATTTTTGTCCTAATTGATTTGTCCGGTCACACCCATAGCATACACACAGTCAGACTTTTCTGCAAACTTTTCTAAAACTTTCCCATCATCACGTGGTTCTTGATTAACTTCTGCTATTGTTGGTTGATTTTAACATTGGTTCTGAGCATGCGCATTTGCACTTTGCACAAAAGTTGGTTGGATTGCTGTACACACGGTCACACAAAGCACCATCAGACTTTTGTTGCTGAAAAGTTGGTCCGTTCGCAGACCCAACTTTTTGTCAGATGAAACCTGAAAAAGTTGGTCCGATGGAGCGTACACACGTTCAGACAAATTTGAAAAGTTGCAGATTTTGAAGTTGGTTGGCCAAAAGTCTGACCGTGTGTATGGGGCTTTATTCAGATTTAGAATACTTAAAGGGTCACTAAAGGATTTTTTTTTTTTTTTAGCTAAATAGCTTTACCTTACTGCAATCCTGGTTTCACGTCCTCATTGTTCGTTTTTGCTGTAATACTTCTCTGATCTCCACACTTCCTGCTTGTCTGTTTCCTTATAAAAAAAGTTATGGGAGCTTCTCTCTGTGGTGTCTGATCAAGGAGGTGTGATTACTGTGTGTCTAAAACCCCTCAGAACCAATCAGTTTTATTTTAAAAACAAACACTGTCCTGTATTGGCTCTGTGTCTCTGTCCTTCACAGAAGCATGAAACTAGATGAAAAACAAAACTGAAACTGCAGGCACATTATATGATTGATTTTTATCTATTTTTAATCATTTTTAAAAGGAATCAGGTAACTTTTATGTCTCTATACCCTGTAAACAGTCATTTCAGAAAAAAAAAATTCCTTTACAACTCCTTTAATAAATCCCAAAGGGAAATTATACATTTTTATTATTAGGCATGGATGAACAGAAATACAAATCCTTTGGCAGTTAAAAGAGCTTGCATATATATAATATTTATGTCACGGCTATATTTATTTGGTTTCCTGGAGTTCAGGATTAAAGGAATTATAAAGTCAGAAGGTTTTCTATCTCAAGACATTCTATGCATTAAGATAAAACGCCTTCTGTGTGCAGCAGCCTCCCTAACACTTACCTGAGGTCCCTCATCAGCAGTGATGTCCACTAGTGTCTCAGCTGTCTAAGATTCTCCCTCCTGATTGGCTGAGACGTAGCAGCGGCACCACTGGCTGTTGCTGCTGTCAATCGAAGACAGCTAGACAATCAGGGGAGAGAGGAGAGGGGGCCGGGTCAGGGCTCCATGTCTGAATGGACACACATGGAGCTGTGACTAGGCTTGGTTGCCCCCATAGCAAGCTGCTTCCTGAGGGGGTACTCAACAGGAGTGAGGGGCCAGGATCACAGAAGAGGGATGCCAAAAAGAGGAGGATCCGGGCTGCTCTGTGCAAATCCACAACACAGAGCAGGTAAGTATAAGATGTTTGTTGTTTTTATGGGGAAAAAAACAAGACTTTCCAATCACTTTAATGGTATAACTTTAGATATGCTTGTGCTTTGTTTGTAGCACTATTGAAGTATGCGCTGATATGGTGGGAGTCTTCCAGGACACAGATGACTCTGCCAAATTCGTTATGAAGTACTATGGACTGGCATCCTATCTTGAAAAAGGAGGTAAGCAAAAACACAGTGAAAAAATAATTGTATTCTGAGCGTAGTAATTAGGGATGAGCCGAACATACCCGCGTTCGGTTCGCACCAGAACGTTCGAACAGACCGCGGGTTCGCGCGAACATTTAGAACCCCATTGAACTCTATGGGACTCGAACGTTCGTATTCAAAAACGATCATTTTAAAGACCAATTTTCAATTTAATGTTGGAAAACGTCGTTCAGAACCCGGGTCTTGCCCCAGGGAACATGTATCAATGGAAAAAAAAGTTTTAAAAACGGTCGTTTTTTCTGGAGCAGCGATTTTATTGATGCTTAAAGTGAAAAAAAAAATGAAAAGTTCCTTTAAATATCACACCTGCTGGGTGTCTATAGTAGTGGCACGTGTTCAGGGCTGGTGCAAGGGTTTTAGGCACCCTAGGGGAAACCTTATTTTGCCGCCCCCTTTGCTCCTCCCCTGACCTTTTTAATGGCTGCTCAAGAACAAAATAAAAATACCTTCAAAGTTGCTGCTTTCTCCACAAACCAAACTTCTCCTGCAATCCTCACTCCCAGCACCCTGCCATCCTGCTCCCAGCAATCCTCACTTTCAGCACCCTGCCATTCCTGCTCCCAGCAATCCTCACTTCCAGCACCCTGCCATCCTGCTCCCAGCAATCCTCACTTCCAGCACCCTGCCATTCCTGCTCCCAGCAATCCTCACTTTCAGCACCCTGCCATTCCTGCTCCCAGCAATCCTCACTTCCAGCACCCTGCCATCCTGCTCCCAGCAATCCTCACTTCCAGCACCCTGCCATTCCTGCTCCCAGCAATCCTCACTTCCAGCACCCTGCTATCCTGCTCCCAGCAATCCTCACTTCCAGCACCCTGCCATTCCTGCTCCCAGCGATCCTCACTTCCAGCACCCTGACATTCCTGCTCCCAGCGATCCTCACTTCCAGCACCCTGACATTCCTGCTCCCAGCAATCCTCACTTCCAGCACCCTGCCATTCCTGCTCCCAGCAATCCTCACTTTCAGCACCCTACCATTCCTGCTCCCAGCAATCCTCACTTCCAGCACCCTGCCCTCCTGCTCCCAGCAATCCTCACTTCCAGCACCCTGCCCTCCTGCTCCCAGCAATCCTCACTTCCAGCACCCTGCCATTCCTGCTCCCAGTAATCCTCACTTCCAGCACCCTGCCATTCCTGATCCCAGCAATCCTCACTTCCAGCACCCTGCCCTCCTGCTCCCAGCAATCCTCACTTCCAGCACCCTGCCAATCCTGCTCCCAGCAATCCTCGCTTCCAGCACCCTGCCATTCCTGCTCACAGCAATCCTCACTCCTAGCACCCTGCCATCCTGCTCCCAGCAATCCTCACTTCCAGCACCCTGCCATTCCTGCTCACAGTAATCCTCACTTCCAGCACCCTGCCATTCCTGATCCCAGCAATCCTCACTTCCAGCACCCTGCCATTCCTGATCCCAGCAATCCTCACTTTTAGCACCCTGCCATCCTGCTCCCAGCAATCCTCACCTTTAGCACCCTGCCATACTGCTCCCAGCAATCCTCACTTTCAGCACCCTGCCATCCTGCTCCCAGCAATCCTCACTTCCAGCACCCTGCCATTCCTGCTCCCAGCAATCCTCACTTCCAGCACCCTGCCAATCCTGCTCCCAGCAATCCTCACTTTCAGCACCCTGCCGTTCCTGCTCACAGCAATCCTCACTCCCAGCATCCTGCCACCCCACCTCCCAATATCCTGCAATCACTTAGCCCAGCCTGCCACCTCTGTGACATGTGACATGTGACAGCTAATGCATTTCGGTGCTATCAAACGGCAAACGTGCAGTTACAGCAAATGCGTTTAGTTGCTATTAAACAGCACACGCGCAGTAAGAGCGACTGCGTTTATGTGCAATTAAATAGCCCACGTGCATTAACAGTAAATGTGTTTATGTGCAAATAAATAGCAAACGTGCTATTAAAGAGCAAACTTGCACTTACAGTAAATGCGATTACGTGCTACTAAAGAGCAAACTTGCACTTACAGTAAATGCGATTACGTGCGATTACACAGCAAACGTGCACTTACATTAAATGCGCTTACGTACGATTACACAGCAAACGTGCACTTACAGTAAATGCGCTTATGTGCGATTACACAGCAAACGTGCACTTACAGTAAATGCGCTTACGTGGGATTACACAGCAAACGTCCACTTACAGTAAATGCGCTTACGTGCTACTAAAGAGCAAACTTGCACTTACAGTAAATGCGCTTAAATGCGATTACACAGCAAACGTGCACTTACAGTAAATGCGCTTACATGCGATTACACAGCAAACTTGCACTTAAAGCAAATGCGCTTAGGTGCAAATAAGCAGGACAATTGCAGTAACACCCAGTATGTTTAGGTGTAAACTAAACACAGCACACAGCTACAGGCAAAACAACACTTAGAGCACTGCAGCTATGCACAATCTCCTGCCTGACAAATACTAATAGCAGATCTAGCTAAGCTATACAGTGTATACATATATGTACAACTCCTAAGGATGTATATATATTCTTTACACACTGTAATAAAGCTAAACTGACTAGCCTGCTCTATCTAGCTAGCTAAAAAGATAATCTCTCTGTCTCTCTGACTGCTCTCTTTAACAAAGCCGGAACACACTACACAAAGCCGCCCAGGAGGCGGCCTTTTATAGTGTGGGGCGTGTGCTAAAGCCCTGAGCCATAATTGGCCAAAGCTTATGGCTCTTTGTTTTCAGCGGAGAACGGTCTGAAGTCCGCTCTCTGCTGATGTCACTGCCATCAGTCGGGGCAGCGCATCATCACGACTTCCCAAGTTGGGATCCGCTAGCTGCCCTGATTGTTTCATTCACTGCAAAGCAGCACAGCTTGCGCGGAATTCAGGTATGAGGTCTAGACAGGTACATGAATTTGGAGCACACTGCACCACATTTAGAACGCTCATGAGACACTTTTGCAAAATCTGTCTGCACCAGTCTTTATGAATTCCAGGGACTATGTTCCTGGGCCTTATACATAAAACCTTTGCAGCTTTACAGCGGCACCTTCAACAACTTTAAAAGTCTGCATTAATAAAGTCTTGGCATGTCACGATATATAGAAAGGAACAATGAAACGGATTACTGCTCCAGGTGAGTATGATAATCCATTTCTATTTGATTACGATATAAAGAAATGCTATGATTTTTCAAAAACTCTCTACCTTTTTCCATTACAATGCAGCCTGTGGGATCTGGTCCTGTGGCTTTGCCAAGGCTGAGATAATGCCACCAGTATGTCACAGGCAGGGGGGGAGAGAGCATTACGTATGTTATTCTCCTGTGCCCCAGTGATCAGACTGCAACATTGTAACTATGTAGCAACTCAGAAGGTGAAAGGTGGCGGTGGGAGGCTAATTTGTGTCAGACATTTGTGAATACAGTACTTTAAAATCTGAGCAGGCAGCAGAATTGACATGATTGTGTTAGCATTGCATGTAAAATTATAACCTGTACATCCTATTTGTTCTGTGCGCAGTTGATAATCACTGGGTCGTAGACACAGATTACGATAACTATGCCATCGTCTACTCATGTCGCCAGATGGGTGACAACGGAGATTGTTTGGATGATTACTCCTTTATCTTCTCTCGAAATCAAAATGGACTTACTCCAGAGGCACAGAGAATTGTCAGAAGAAGGCAGTCTGAATTGTGCCTGGACAGAAAATACAGAATTGTCCCGCAAAATGGTAAGAAAAATGTACCAACCAATATAAAAAAAAAAAACTTTTAATCAGATAATATAAAATATATATGTGAATATTTTGTATTTTATGATTTCTAGCCATAAGTTGGAGCTTCGTGCTCCTTTTAAATTGTTAACCAGGCTAATCTTAATGCCGCGTACATACGAAATTCTGACCATGTGTGGGCCCCATTGGACATTTGTTGTTGGAATTTCCGATAATAAAAATGTCAGAGCTGGTTCTCAAATTTTCCTACAACAAAATCCTTTCTCGTAAATTTTGATTGTGTGGGGACATGCTCTGAATCAAGTACGAGACGGAAGCGAACGGTCTGGTAAAACTAGCGTTCGAAATGGAGATAGCACATTCGTCAAGCTGTAACGGACTGAAAAGCACAAGGCTAAAAAGCGCGAATCGTCTCTCACCAAACTTCTACTAATACGACTGGTATTGCACTTCCCTTTAATAGTGCCGTCTTGTACGTGACCGCGTTCTTGGCTTCGGAATTTCCAACAACATTTATGCGACCGTGTGTATGCAAGACAAGTTTGAGCCAACATCCGTGGAAAAAAAATCCACGGTTTTGATGTTGGAGTGTCCGATCATCTGTACGTGGCATTACTCTCAAGTATAGTCTATGTTGTTATCAGAGACTTATGTCTATGAGAAAAATAGCATTTACCAGTACCAATATTTCCTGGTATAAAGTGCACTGTGGGTATCCTATGCCCGTGGGTTGATTTTTACCTGGCACACTAGGCCAGAGCTTATGTAGCTCAATACCTCCTGGAAGGGATAGGTCCACCTGGTCTTGGCAGGGGCCGGGGAGAAAGAACCTGCAATGCTTGTGCCCCATGGAGGCAACCCAAATTCACATTAACGGTGGGAAGCTTCATGTGCTTTCAGTATGACTCTATGAGAAGTTCTGTGTGTTCTTAGTATGGCATCATGGTCATGGCACATTCACATTGAGGATGAGAAGTTATTTGTGTTCTTAGTATGGCATCATGGTCACGGCACATTCACATTGAGGCTGTAAAAGCTTACTGTGCTCTCAGTATGGCTCTTTAGGCATGGCACATTCACAGTGAAGATGAGAAGCTCACTGTGCTTTTAGTATGGCACTATGGTCATAGCACCTTCACAAGCTTCTATTATACACCCGTCCCCAGGGCTGCGCCTTTTGACCAAGAGAAGAGGAATCTGTATACCAGGCCAGAAGGCCAGCTTTTGTCTTGCACATTGGCCCCCATTGCACTGATTTTGCATTCCTCATCACTTTTTACTCACTGACTACAGGGTGTCAGTTTTTGAGAGGGGACATGCAAGGCCTTTTGGTAGGGTTGTCCACTGCCCCAGGGCCAACCCAATGCTAGTTCCCTGCTCATACCTAGGTTAGACTGGCTTTGGCTGGTCCCTTGAAGGAATAGGGTCTACCTGGCTTTGGCTAGGTGGACATAGAGTGCATTTTTTTTACCCGTGTAAAGAGTCTTGCAACCCAGCAGATTGGAAAAATTATACACCTTGTGCATTGTTTTGTTTTTACTTTTTTGCACTCGCTCATTGTGTGCTGCACTATAAGTTACAATAATAAAAACCGTTTACTAACCTCAATAGCTCATATTACACAAATGGTAATAAGGCTATAGAACATCAGCTTGAAAAACTAAAAGAAAAAAAAATTCAAATAAAATTGCCCCAAAATCCTCGCTTTACCGTGAAAATCACAATATGCAATTTGCCTTCCATAAAACCATGCAGACTGAACTTGCACACAGAGGGCAATTTGTAGGCAAACCAGTATTAGCTTCACAGTCATGACGGGGTCCTCTCAGACACAACAATCTAAAAAAAATCAAGTTATTTACTGCTACTTCATTTTTTATTTTGTGAAGCGCCATTTTACTTGATTGTATTTACCAAAGGGGTAGCGCCTGATTACTTGGCTTAGTAAATATGATGCAGTCCTAAATCATTCATAAACTTGGTTAGATTAAGTTCACCTTATTTACTAAGTTCAGTGAACATTTACTTTGCGTATACTCCTTCTACATGCTGGACATGGTTCACGTAGAAAAAGTAAATGTTCACTGAGCTTAGTAAATAAGTTGATTTCAATACAATTCTTTCCATAATTTATTGGTTGAGGCTCCATGCCGGCCACTCGCTATAGGTATTAATTTACTAAAGGAGTTCATGGATGGTGAAATATAAAGTTTTGATCAGAGATGGGTTTTAAAACAAAATAAATATTTTGTGTGTGTGTGTGTGTTGGAAAATTACTAAATATGCAAATAAATATTTCCTCATTGGGCTTAAAGTGGAATTAAACCCTCACATATACCCAGTGAAGTGAACAGCCTCAAATGATACACAGGGATGAAACAAATCCCCCTACATACGTTTTACAAGTATATCTGCTGCCTTCAGCTTTATATGTTCTTCAGAAAGTGGTCATCGAGTTAGAGATTTTCTCTTCCTGTTCAGCACTGGAAGCGGATTCTAGGCATACACTGGGAGACAGCCGATTGGAGGAAAGGCACACACCCCCACTCCACATAGGAAAAGGAAGACATTTTCAGAGCTGTGCTGTGACAAGACAAGCTCTCTGCTAATTTATTTATAGAAACCTTCCATAAAATACATTTCAGGCTGCTTTTATCTCAGTTGTTGGAGAACTTGTCAGAAGTTATCATGTTGAGAGCAGAAGAACGGAGCAGCAGAAACACATGGGACTTAGGGATTTGGACAGAGATAAGAAAACACTACAGATATATGTGCTTAGGTCAAATTTCATAAATTAGATTTACACTCATTTTAAATGAATGAATGAAAAACTTATATAGCGCAGCACATGCAAAGTAAATCGCCTCTGGGCGCTTGTTGTTCCTGTCTCCTTTGAGATCAAAAGAGATGCGTCTTAATCTTTCTCCTGAAGACCAAGTAGTTCTCCTCCAGCCGAATGCTGGCTGGTAAGGCGTTCCATAGTCTGGGACCTTGGACAGCGAATCTCCTGTCTCCTTTGGACTTGTATCTGGCTTTCGGTATCTGAAGCCGATTTTGATTGGTGGATCGTAGAATACGATTGGGATTGTGAACTTTTAATTTTTCGCATAGATAATGGGGAGCATTCCCATGGATACATCTATGCGTTAGACAGAGAGCTTTAAAGGTGTGATCCCCATCTGGATGATCTATGTACATTGCAAAGATTATAACAAACTGTGTTGCAGATTCCTACCTTTTGTTATTCTGAAAAAATCTATGTGTGCTTGTCTGTGCCTCTGTTCTGAGTCTAATGGGAGTGGTTTCATAAATATCAATTAGCTGCTGCAGCTGTAGGGCTCAAATTAGGAAAGCTGCTGGGCCTGAAACTCTTTAGACTTGATTTCCTATTAGCAATATCTCACCAAAAATGTAATTTCTGCTACAGGGGATGCCAGAAATCTGACTTTTTTGGGGTAGACTTCTTCTCAGTTTTTTTTACCCCACGAAAGTGGAGTTGCCCTTTAATATTTACCAAAAAGAATTCTTAAATCTAAAAAGTGATGCTAAACGTGGTTTGAATAAAAAATAAAAAAAATTCAAGTATCTATTCAATAATAAGGTTGTCTTTTAGTGTCACTTTAGGAAAAAAGCATCAACAGGCGTGTGAGCCGAGGCAACTTATTTAATAGTATGCATGTATTACCACCAATTATCAAACATTCTTGATTGCATTTTATTTTTGTGAATATTGATATGAATTTTTAAATGGTTGCTGGCACCACAGATGTTTTTAAAGGAGAAGAGCAGACAAAATGTTCAGTAAGCCCAGGTTCACATTGAGGGCAGGTTGGAAATCATGCAAGTTTAGCAGAACCCACACAAATAGACAATGCAGTCCCACTGCATTCTAATCACCCCCAAAGTCACCAAAAAGTAGTACAGGAACTACTTTTGGGAATTGTGCGGTGCCGCACCGATTCGGATGGTGCCATTGCTGGCAATAGCATGTCAAAGCGGCCCGATGTGAATGTGGGCTAAATCTTTAAGAGCCAGTTCACACCAAATGCAGTGCAGTGTGTTTTTTTTCTGCATAAAAAACACATTGAAAGTAAGTAATATGGTTCACACTAGTGCTTTCAGTTCCAGAAAAAAAATAGAACATGCTGTATTTTTCCTGCACTTGGCTGTAGTGGAACACTGTAAAACGTATCAAAAATGCACTGAAAGATACCAGAATGCACCATAAACGCATTGGAAAACATATGTCCTTATTTAAGGTTAAAGGGGTTGTAAAGGTTCATTTTTCATTTTCTAAATAGGTTCCTTTAAGCTCGTGCATTGTTGGTTCACTTACCTTTTCCTTCCATTTCCCTTCCATTTTTTTTGTTTTCTTTGTCTGAATTTCTCACTTCCTGTTTCTCCTCAGTAAGCTGTTCTGACTGACTAACCCCCAGCCAGATGATGGGGGCAAGCTTACTGGAGGAGAAACAGGAAGTGAGAAATTCAGACAAAGAAAAAAAAACATTTAGAACGGAAATTAAAGGAAAGGGTAAGTGAACCAACAATGCACTAGCTTAATTTAGAAAATAAAAACCAAACCTTTACAACACCTTTAAGGCTGGGTTCACATCTAAACTGGATGCGGCTCGCAGCAGGGGGTCATGTGCGTTCCTGTTCTCCTTTTTAGGGACCAATAAGAGGCAAATTTTTGCCTGAAACTGAGCCAAAGACACAAAGGACCCCTGTGCAATGCGCTCTGCTGCCCCCACTGAGGTTTGTGAACCGGCTCCATAGAGAGACGGTCACAATCTCCTGTCATGCGAATTAGACGTGGGGAACTCTGCATCCAAGTCGCACTGGTGTAAACCCAGCCTATGAAATAAGAGGGGGGAATAAAGCACCGGAAAACATCAAAAACACACATGCAGAAAAGCATCTGGAACTCATTCAAGCTCCATTTCTATGGTGTGATCTGGCCCTAAACGTTCCAAGAGCCAGTAACCCTTTTATATACAGTGCATTCAGAAAGTATTTACACCCCCCTCCACTTTTTTCTATTATGTTATGTTGTATAGTTGTGATACCACAGTTGTTTAAATTCATTTTTTTCTCATTAACCTACACTCAGAACCCCATATTGACAACGGCATTTCTACTACCTCCACCTGAAAGGCAATCCACTACAGATCCCTTTTCAGGAGTCAGTAGACACCGCTGCCAGTGTGAAAGATACCTTGCAAACATTCACCAAAATTAACATTGGTACAATCAGTTGGCTACCTACCTCGGGGGGTATCCGATCACTCCCTACTATTGTTCGGATTAAATATTGGTCCTAGGGGTAACAGGCCAACCTGGAAAATGCATCCATACTGGCTAGCACAAATTAGGCCTGATGACCGTATACCAGAACAACTAGATATCTTTATTGAGGCACATGGGACCTATGCAATGGATGGTAGTGTATGGGATGCATTTAAGGCATACCTGCGGGGGGTCTTGAAGTCAACTATATCACACGTTAAACGTGTTAGTAGGCAAGGAGAGGAGGAACTGGCTAAACAGTGTACAAAATCGGAGGATGATTTTATATCCAACCCCTCGAGTGAAAATCAGGCAAGGTGGGAAAACCTGCGTAGGCTATATAAAGGTCAGATAGAAATAAAAGGCAAAACGAAAACAATTCTTTTTACGGCAGAAATTTTTTGAACAGGGGAACCAAGCTAGTAGACTATTGGCATTTATAGCTAAACAACAGACATCTTCAGCTATTTCCAAGATACAAAATGAACAGGGGATATTAGTTTGTACAATAGAATGAATATGAATGAATATTATGTTAAAATGTGTGCCACCTCATTAACGTGTGCAGAGGAGGATATAGTGGGGTACCTGGAGGAAGTAGAGTTCCCCAAACTAACAAGAGAAAATGTGAAATTAATGGACGAGGAGATTACAGAGGCAGAAGTAAGGGAAGCTATCGGCTCGTTGGCAACGGGTAAATCCCCAGGCCCGGATGGTTTACCCCTGGAGGTGTATAGTCGATATGTAGATTTGATAGCTCCAATACTAACTAAGGTATATAGAGAGGCCTTTGTTAGAGGAGAACTCCCACATTCCATGTATGAAGCAACAGTAGTTTTATTATTAAAAATGGATAAGGACCCAAGTGAATGTACCTCATATAGGCCAATATCTTTGTTGAACTGCGATTATAACATTTTGGCCAAGATATTGGCCAAAAGATTAAATACTGTAATAACATCTATAGTGCATGCCGACCAGACAGGTTTTATAATTGGCAAATCAACATCGATAAACATTCGTAGAACACAATTGGTAGTACAGATGAAGGAGTATATTCCAGAGACAGGGGCTTTGGCATCTCTTGATACAGCCAAAGCCTTTGACTCCGTAGAGTGGAGATTCTTGCAGGCAACACTGGGGAAGTTTGGATTCGGGAACAGGTTCAAGCAATGGGTAAGGATACTATATGCAGCCCCGCGATCTAAGCTATTGATTAATGGGATATTAACCCCCTCAATTAACTTAGGGGTGTCCGCTGTCTCCTCTTCTATTTGCTATTACAATTGAGTCATTAGCTTTGCAATTTCGTCAGTCTGAAGAATATAAGGGGATAGAAATGGGCGACAGTACAGAACAGATTGGACTGTATGCAGATGACATATTGTATATGCGAGATACACAGGATACCCTGAGGAATGCTATGAGTATAATAGATACATTTGGTAGGTACTCAGGACTTAAGATTAATTGGCAGAAGTCTTTTCTAATGCCAATGCATCGAGAGGGGGAAATGGGGGAGATGACGGATACCCCACTTAAGATAGTGGACTCCTTTAAATATGTAGGGATCCATATAACAAGACAATCCCAGGCGGCATTGGAGGCCAATGTTTATCCATTGATGGAGTATATTAAAGTCAAGTTGAGGATTTGGAGTAAACTCCTTTTGTTAGTGGTGGGAAGAATACATTTAATTAAAATGATCCTACTACCAAAGTGTTTGTACATCTTCTCACACTCCCCAGTAGTAGTGCCTAAAAAGTTATTTAAAAAGTTGAATTTACAATTTATAAAATGTATATGGGCAAAAGGTAGATGTAAAGTAAAGCTGACAACATTACAGCGCCCAATGACAGAGGCAGGGTTGGCCCTGTCAGATGTTTATTTGTATTACTTGGCAGGACAAATGAGACATTTGCGTAACTGGTTTACACAGGAACAAAGCTCGGGAGTAGAGAAGTATTTGTTAAATATATTACAAGCTGAGAACTTTTTGGTAGAATTAGAGACAAAACGTATACATATACCAGGGGTCAAGATTCCGATGCTCTCATTGGTACGATCAGTATGGCGGGAGGTCAAAAAATTATTGGGCTTCAGGGATATCCCTGCTGAGCTATGTGGGATAATCCCTTGTTCGGAGAACTATATACATTCGAGGATAGTATATTTTGGAAGCAAAAAGGAATAGTAGCTTTGGAACAGGTATACCAAAGTGGGAATATATGCTCATTTGATTATTTGAAAACACAATATAAACTAGTCGATACATTCTTTTATAGATTTTTACAGTTAAGACATGCGTTAAGTGCCCAATTTGGTAGTAAAAGTATAGGTATATCTAGATTCCCCCTTATAGGAATTATGAGAACTCAAGGACCAAAGGGATTAGTATCCAAGTTGTACACATATTTTATGCAGGTCAAGATACGGGACTCTCCGCTTCAGATTAAGAGGAAGTGGAAAACGATATGTCTATCTATGACGGATGAGATTTGGGGGGAAGCCTGCAAATCACATTTGACAGTATCACCTGCAAGCAATAATAGATCGATACAGTTTTACATAATACACCAGGTTTATCTTACACCGTATAAACTAAGCCTGATGGGGAGAGTAGTAAACGCGGAGTGTGCAAGATGTCATCTACCATGGGCCGACTTCGAGCACATGATGTGGTCTTGTCCGGGCATCAGTAGATATTGGAGACAGGTTTTGGATATACTATCAGAAGTTGTGGGAGGATGCGTCCCATTTACTCCAGAAGTATGTCTATTGGGGTTAATTGAGAGTCAGAGGTGGAATGTATATACTAAGACTTGTTTACAAGAAACATTATTTATGGCCCGCAAACAAATTGTACTTGGATGGATGCAACCTACGCCTCCTTCAAAGGGACAATGGCTTGGGGCGGTAAATCAAATCCTTCCATATGAGAAACTATTGTACGAGCATAGAGGAACACCCCAGAAATATTATAGAATTTGGGATGAGTGGTTGAACTCAGGGTCAACTCTTAGTGGTGAATAAGTAGAAGAGGGGCACTAATAGAAGGATATTCTGAATATTGGAAGTCAGTAAAGAGGGGGGAGGGGCGCTGCAACCAGGGTAACAAGGTAGTTTGTCTTTATTGTTTTGTTTCCTTTTTGTTATCTGTTTTTCTTTTCTTCTTCAATGTGGAATGTAATGTATAATGATACTTTTTCTGTTGATTTGATTGTATTTATGAAATGGGAAAAGATTTAATGAAGAAACATAATAATATTGACAGATGTAGACATGTGAAAGAATAAAATAAAAACGTATTAAAATTAACATCACTTTTCAGCCCTCCGCCAAACACATAAGTGACCTACCTACTGTGTGTTCTGTGACTAACCTGCTTATCTTGTCTATCTACAGGTGTCTGCAATAAGATCTATTGATTTCCCATCTACAAGAAGAAAGTCACTAAAACATCTTATTATGAAACTTTAATAGGCCTTGGATCGGAGGCACCCAATGGATGATTTATAGCACCAATGTACATATTTTATACAAGGATTAATTGTATAATGTTTATAGCACTTCAGAAAGCAATCTGTGGGCACCTTTCATTATGTTTATGATTTAGGTTTCCATTTATGAAGCAATAAATATACACATACATTCTAAAACCACGTGATTTGTTGATTCCTTGGTGCATAGCTGTCCCTGATTAGGAGGGACTGCCCCTGATTTGGAGCAATGTCCCTCTGTCCCTCTTTCCTCCTCATTTGTCCCTCGTTTTGATCTGATCTATATAGATATATTATGCACTTTTTTTCTATCATCTATTAAAACGTGTTTTCCATCGCTAAACCTTTCATCTGATTTCTAAATTGATGGATTTGTAAATTCCAAAAGCCAATATAAAGGAATAGTAGTAGTGAAAAAAAAAAAACACTTGTGGGTTTAACCAATTAATTTTTTTGTACAATTCTCCTTTAAGGGGGCGTGGTAAGGGGTGTGTCCTATGCCTGCATACCTTTGCTGATAGGTGTCCCTCATTCCCATCTCAAAAAGTTGGGAGGTATGAAAATGTGATATATTACAAATTACCAGTCCTTAGATGTGGTGGCTGCATCCTTTTTTCAGGCTTGATATTCTTATGGTTATTCTCCAAAAAACACAGGGCCTGTCCCTCATTATCTTTGGAAAGGGCCCTATTGTCTCACCTCAAACATCAATAACCATTTTAAGTTGCATGTACCGATTACATATACAGAGAGAAAAGAACAGCAAGTTGTAGAACTTTTTAAGTACACATAGACAACCAATACGTACATATATTAAAAAAATATATATATATTTTGATATTTCATCCTAAACAGGCATATTTACTAAAAAACATTAAACCAAAAAAAAACTGACTGCACTATACAATTAAAATTATCAATTTTGTACTAAAATATACATGAACATCTTTTTTTTATATACAACGTTTTCATTAATAAACAGTTGGAAACCACCAGATAGTGGAATACAGTTGAAAGAAGTTTTCACCCAAGTTGATGGAACCTTCTCAACGCGTTTCGTAAATCAAAGTCCTCTTCCTCTGGAGAACATAAAAGAAATGGTATATCTACAATCGTATAAACAATATTATGATTAGTACATAAAACATCTTACATCATATATATATGTGTGTGTATATATATATATATATATATCTGATCTATATATCAGATATATATAAAATTCTTCCTGTGGTTTCCGAGCCAAAATATTGGCAACTGTTCATCTTTGGATACCTCCTAGAGAGCAAGAAAAACTTGCCGCACATTTGTGTCAGTGTTGAATTGTAAGTCTGTTAAAGAGGAACTTGCAGTCTGCTCACATAATTTGTAATAAAAACATCTTCTTCGCCTTTCCGAAGCTTCCCTCCAACCACTTTGCATATTATTTTATTTATACTGTGATTCTGTACTTGCCAAATATGCTGCAGAAATATCCCTCCACTGAGTCTGGCTGCAACCATTTTAACGGTGGGAAGCTGAAGCTGCTGCCTGTTTACTTCCTGGATTTACACAGAGGCACACCTCTAATTCTTCAGCTCTCATTGGCCCTCGTATAACTCACCTCCCCTCCTGGAAAACTCTCATGAGAGTTAGAGAGAGAGAGAGAGCTATGCAATGATTGTTATAAGCCTAGGCTTTTTTCCAGACAAGAAACAGGAAGTAGCCTGTATGAGGTATATACTGGCAGAAAAAAAAATGTTTTACTATCCAAAGTTAAAACAACAAGAGCAGAAGATTTAATAGATGGAAAGATGAAAAAAATAACTGACGTTTCGCTTTAACTTACTGCACATTTCAATGGCAATGTACACTTGCAGAGCACTTGAAGCACAAGTTCTAGTTGACACTTTTCCTATTTGCAGCAAATTTGCATGGCAATTTTTTAGTAAGAGCAAAGTTGCAGTGGTGAGTCTACAGCAAGAGCTCTGCAAGTCTACAGCATGAACATTTTGCCACAGTGCTCCCTGTGGTGGTAGGACTATAGCACAACATAAATGAACCAGAACTTGCAGCAGACTTGCAGAATGTTTGCAAAGAATGTTGATCTAGAGTCATGCAAACTTGTGAAGCCTGGCAAGTCTAGCGATAGCTTAGCAAGTCATTTTCAAACTTGCAGCTCTTTTGCTTTCTATCTGGGCTTGTTTTTATTTAATAGCTGGTTGCTTGTAATGCCAGTCCTTTTTTTGTGATACATATGATGTATCCTCTACAGCTGCCAAGACCTAGCAAACTGGCTTCTGTATTTACTGTATATAAAAGGCCTCTTCACAAGCAATTGATCTACCCGTGGAATTGCAAAGGGGGGTGTCAGGGAGATCTGGTGGAACTTACACTTTAAACTGGTAATATCATCTGCAAGGTAAAGCAGGGTCCTGTCCTCGCACAATCTGAATACTGCAGATTAAAGCAAAACCTGGATTTGTCGCATGCACGGCTAAACAACAGGCTAACCCTAAAGCTGTGCCCCAGCACATACCTCGGGGTGCATATGTTTCCAATGAATCATTGTGAGTTGGAGCAGTAAAGTACATCCATGGTGTATTGCTGCAAACAAAACAGAGTCTCCATATGTTATAAGCAAGTGTGCTTGCCAGTATGTATACCCTGTATATGGAACTACAGATAAAACATTTCAAGAAACCCTGTCACCAAATCAAAAGAAATTTTAAAGTAAAAGCACAGAAAAAATCAAGTTACCTACCTGCAGTGTTTTTTATACTATAAATTATTATGTGGTTGCCAGAGAAGGAGTATACTATAGAATATCACTGAAATGACAGCTCTGAGTCTGCTGACATCACTTCCAAGATGGCGGCACGCAGCAGCACTTATACTACTTTTGGATGTCTACACAAAAGGAGATTTTTACAGGTCAATAATGTGTAGAATGTGTTAAAGGATAAGTTCACCTTTCATAACATGTTACATATTACACATGGGTGTAACATGTTATAAATGCACTAGCCCCCGCACCCCTGCCCCTCCGCTGTGACAGCTAGCAGGGGATCTTCTGTAAGGCCCAAAAGTTTTTGCGGCTTGGAATTTTCAATGAACTACCCTATCGCTATGAGCGCTAGGGTAGTTCATTCATTCTTCCTGTCAAAATGTATTGCCTTCCTCATATGAGGTACAAGCAATCCGGTACACTGACTGACCTGGAGGAGACCTGTATGGTGCCAGCGATCTCTTGATCGCTGGTGCAATGCTTTACAGCAGGGGTCTTTAAACTTTCTAAACAAAGGGCCAGTTTACTGTCCTTCAGACTTTATGGGGGCCAAACTGGGGCCATCAGGAGTTGAAAATGTCTGGGTATTAGTGGGAGTAAACAATACCCTATCTTTGGTGTCAGCGAGAGGAATTGTGCCCCATTGTTGAGGTCAGTGGGTCAAATTGTGTCCCATCGTTGGTGTCATTGGGAGGAATTTTGCCCAGTCAATGGTGTCATTGGACCCCATTGTTGGTGTCATTGGAAGGAAATATGCAGCATCAATGGTGTCATTAGGCCCCATCGTTGGTGTCATTGGTAGAAATCGTGCCCCAACGTTGGAGTCATTGTGCCCAGTCAATGGTGTCATTGGGCCCCATTGTTGGTGTCATTGGAAGGAACTGTGCAGCATCACTGGTGTCATTGGGCCCCATTGTTGGTCTCATTTGGAGGAACTGGGCTCCATCGTTGATGTCATTGGTAGAAATCGTGCCCCAACATTGGAGTCATTGGGAGAAATTGTGCCCAGTCAAAGGTGTCATTGGGCCCCATTGTTGGTGTCATTGGAGCTAACCGTGCCCCATCATTGGTGTCATTGATAGAAATTATGACCCATCGTTTGAGTCATTGGGAGGAATTGTGTCCCTTCACTGGTGTCAGTGGATGAACTAGTGCCCCAAGGGCTAGATAAAAGCAAGCCAAAAGCCACATCCGGCCCATGGGTTTAGAGAGCACTGCTTTACAGGCTCCCAAAACAAAAAAAGAATAAATGCACATTTTCTTACCTGCTATAAAAGGTGAACTTATCCTTTCAATGTACATACTGTATATTATTATGAGAAGATTTTGTCTAAATTAATTATCTGGTGACAGGGTCTCTTTAAATGAGGTTTTAAAAAGAATAACACATACTACTAATAAGATTGTTCATCTCACACTGATCTAGTTTACACTTTTATGTAAAGTTTCAAAACTTAAAATTCATTTTAAAAAGCAGTATATTTTAATATAAATGATTTTTCTAAATCAGTAACAAAAATAAACAACAAGTAAAAAGTCCCCATAGAAATATGGAGGCTGTTATGAATAAAATGCATTTTAAGATACCAGGACTGGACTGTCATCCTTATCCTCCCTTTACCACTTGGTGAATTGTCACCCTGGATCACATTGTGAATATCGGGTGTTCCAAAACTTTACTGGCCGCATGCTTATTTAGAGAGTCAGTGACTCACAAAGTAATCACACTAGAACTAAAGCCTACTTTCCAGTGTAGCCAATATTACAAAGACACAACACTTTTCCAACAATCACAGAAATACATTCATTCTAGATTAGGGTGGCTACATTTCCGAACTGCCATTCAGGGACACCCCCCGCCCCCAAGCACACCCTCACTACCCCCCACACACGCCCTCGTGTCAGCCCAAAAAAATATGATTTTTGATACTTGTTTTGCCAATTTTTGGAAAAACAAAAGCAGTGGACACCAGTTTAAACAGGTGGTATACATTTTTTACATATATTTTTTTATTGTCCCCACTTGTCAGCTTCATTTGTTATCTCCCCCCAGGGCAGGGCCCCACTTTGTCAGCCTTATTTATTACTGTACTGTCCCCAGCCCCAGTGCCTCGACCTGTCACCTGACCTGCTCCAATCAGGTTCCATTTGCTCACCTTCTAATCGGGACTGGTCTAGTGTGGTGGGTGGTTAAGCGACAGTTTTTGTTCCCTGGTCCAGGCTGGGGGCTCCCCAGGCAGTCGGGTGGCTCAGGCTGTGGGCGAGGAGGAGGAGAAGTCGGGCAGTGTATCTCGTCAAAAATTGCCTTTTTGTTGCAGGGGAAGCTCAATATACGATTTGTTTCTTACGTCGGGCAGGCAAACTGTGGATCTAAGCCAGTCAGGACTGCAAAATGCCACCGCCAGCCGGGAGGTCACTGAAGCCTGGATGAGTCAGGAGGTGCTGCTGCCGCGGTCGGAGAGAGAGAGGAGGTGGGTGGACACGGAGAGCAGGGCAACACAGGGTAAAGGCTTGCTCATCTCGGCATGGCTCTGAGACTCTGTGAATGTGACTTCATTGGTTGCTGGACGCCAGGCGGGGCTGCCCTAGAAACCAGTTTGTCAATTTTCTATTAGGGTGTCTGTGTGTTCTCATTTGATTCCAGGACACTTTATTGTCCCGGAATGAAGGTGCCGAGGACACAGGACACAAATGCGAATTGTGGGACAATCCCAGGCAATCCGGGACACGTGGGCACCCTATTCTAGATGCTACCTATTTATATTTTTCACAAAGAAAATACATTTCAGCTCCTTATACAGTGGCATGAACTTTGTGTTATAAGGACCCTCAATATCTTGAACACTACCCTTCTAGTGGTACACAATACTGTTGACTTTCATAGCAATGGTTTATAGCCCCTGGTGCCCAGCATACTTGTGGCCCTTCGTCATTTATCGCATTGCGCTCGGAACCCCTGCTAACAGTAATTTGTGTTTTCCATACCTAGGTTCTTACTCTTTAGACCAGGGATCTCCAAACTATGGCCCTCCAGTTGTTGCAGAACTACACATCCCATGAGGCATTGTAAAACTCTGACATTCACAGACATGACTAGGCATGATGGGAATTGTAGTTCTTGAACAACTGGAGGGCCATAGTTTGGAGACCCCTGCTTTAGACTTTTCCCAGTGTTGTCCAGTATAATTATGCCCTCAAAGACGATGTTGTATTGTATCAAACAAAATGCATTTCCTAGACAGCAATTCTAAATGGCTCATAAAAATAAACCTTTGTACTGTAACAATACAATATACAATCAGCTGCATAGTAATTACAACTGGCAATAATGTCTTTATTCCTGGAGTGTTTAAAAAAAAAAAAAGTAATTACTTAACAGACTTTGTTTCATCCTAACTTTTGTTATTCTGAGGAGATAGCGGTTTGTCTGTGTCCATGGGCAAAGTGAATCTGCATGGGTGTGGCTTTATAATTATCAATGAGGAAGGGTACAGGGTCTGCATCACTTTAGATGTGATTTCTCTTTGAGTGTATCTCGTCAAAAATTGCCTTTTTGTTGCAGGGGAAGCTCAATATACGATTTGTTTCTTATTGCGGACTTCTGGGTAAATCAGTGAGCCCATTACACAAGCAGGAAATTACATTTCTGGGGGGGGGGGGGGGGGGGGCGTTCTGTACACCATCTTGTGTACAGAACACCTCCAGGTAGCCATATTGCATTTCACATAAAATTACAGCGCTACAGATTGAAAAGAAAAGGTAATTTTTAACAACATTCAATTACAATATGTCTTGTGTGGCAATTGTCTGTGCTATATTATTTTATTTTTTCACACAAAAGTGGAGTTACCCTTTAAGTTTTGAAGAACTTTAAGTGAAATGTTTTTTTTAATTACAACAATTAAAAAAAAAAAAGTGTTTACGGTAGTTTATACCGTGTGGGCCTGAGACCGAGGCCCATAGGGAAAAGAGAAGGGCCACTGAACTGTATGCAAGGTGAAAATTGTCTGTGACCATCAATATTGGGAATGGTTCCCAAGATGCAGGAAGTATTCCACACTTCCAGGCCTGTTGAATACCTGCTCCTCCCATTCACACTGCGGTTCCCCCAGGCAGTTCATGCATCTCTACAAGACATGGAAGTTGGCAGGAAGAACCACAGCATGTGGAGCGAAGAGCAGGTACTGTATTCGACACACCTAGAAAGGTGAAAATATCTGTCAGCTTTATGCAGGAACATACTTGCACCAAGATTTTGGAGAGTCAATTATGTTGTATCCATTACTGTTGAATTGGATTTCATTACGTATGTATTAACATCTTGATGATGACATTTTGTGCCAATTTACTGTCACTGGCACTTGTTTTTTTTGTATTTGTTAATGGTGTAACCCAGTTCCCCTTTATGTTGGGGCTAGTTAGTTTAACCCTTTAGATAGACCCCTCACTTCTTCTTCTTCTTCATGTTAGCCTTCATAGCAGACATTAAGCTGGGAAGATAGATCATTGTCTCTTTGCACTTCATATGACCAGTGAACAATCCCATGTTCCTCTATGGCTTCCTGCATCACTGGGGCAACAATCTGGTTGGATGCTGACCACTCATGCTGGCCATCTTTGGTCAGGCAGAGTCTATTTAAGACCCTGGCTCCTGGGTTTGGCATGCTTTCAGCGTGTGGGTAGTATAGGAATTGGTCACCTGTCAGGGACAGTATTAGCAGTAGTAAACGGTTTTTAGATGAGTAGTGAAAGCTCAGGGATCCTCCAGTCTTCTTGTAAGCCTTCCCATGCACGTTTGGACCCGCCAGGCTGCATTCTGCCCTTCTAGACAAATGCCATCAGCTTGACTGAGACCCGCTCCGCTACACGCTGTTGTCATCTGTGAGTGTTCCCGGTTGGGCTTCCTTGCATCGGGCCTGTTGTGAACTGTTTTTCGCTGACTTCAATACAAGCTCCATTATTTGCATCTGGACTGAGTGTGTGTTATTGCCCAACCACAGGAGTATCCCCTTGAGCCCTCTGGCACACAGGGCTTTCTCGACCTAATAACAGGGTAGTGTGCACTAAAATCAGAGTAAGCAATGTCAGTTCAAAGACAAACCTGTACAACTGTGCAAGACTGAAGGTAAGGCTGGGGTTCAGCTAAATGTTAGGGTTCAGGCTGCTAATTAAAGTATTCCTGTCAGAAAAAAAAAAAAAAAACATGCAACTCGGTGTAGACCTAAAAGGTGCCTATGTGTTGAACCCTCTACAATTATGTCCAGTGATCCATGGTATTTTCATCTCCAGTTTTTCTTGCACCTTTCTATTGGCTTTGATAGGGAGCATCACGGGCCAATAGGTATACTTTAGGTTCATCCCTTTTGCACTCTTAGTAATCTATGTAATTACAGCTGGATTGCATAGATTACTATTTGTAAAGCTGTACTTTATGTGACTGAAATAAGGAAACCATTGTAAAACTGACAAAAAAAGTAAAAAATATGCCCATCAGTGAGGTTTCATGTTGTTCTGTTCCAACTTCATTGTTAACGAACTGACATTTGTCACTAGAAATGGACATCCTGCTATTTTATCTCTGCTGAAACATTTTGAATTTCATTCTTTCTGGTTGTGGTCTCTGTATCTAGGGTTTCCTCTGAGCTGCAACAGAATATAATTTGCCACCATTTCTGCCGGAATAAATTCATGTTGTACAGAATTGGGTTGACTATTGAGTTACAGAATGTGAATAAAATAATCCAAAAGAAGCATGTGGGTGAGAGATGGAAGTTTTTGTCCAAGTTCTGTACAAGAAGGAGCAGAACGATGATGAACACAGGAGTCCACATGACGAAGAAGGAGATCATCAGAAGGAAGAGGGTTCGAAAAAGTTTGTAGTCACGCTGGGAGACTCGGATTTGGTGGTTTTCAGAATATGCTGTACTGCTGATCATCCTCTGCCTTATATCCTTTGTTATCTGTAAAAATAAGTACAAAGCAGATCAGAAACAGATAAGTCAGCTGAATCTGAAGTTACAATTTTGGGCGAATTCAGCTTAAATGGAAATTCCCCAAAGAGAGACACCTATCAACAAAAAGTATAAAGGCAAAGGCTACACCCTGCTACTCCAGCATTATATGGAGAATAAATACACAAGAAAGTTTTTTGAAATTAACAAATGCAATCATTTAGAAGTTGGGTGTAATGGAAAAGGGAAGAACATGTGGGACTTTGTATGAATCAAGCAGCCAAGGACATGGTGGACTCCAATGGTCCCAATATTGGTAATGAGGGTACAATAGTAGTCTTTAGAGAGCAAAAATAAGCTTAAGGAGAAAGAACATGTCAGACTGTGTCTGGTGGGTCATACATAACTATTATGAACCGCATAAGTTACATAGTAATCCGATGCATAGCCAGTAGTCCAATATATGATAGATTTCAATCAATTTGATAACATAATAATAACAGCATAGCATGGTAACATGTGAGTTCATATTATAGACAGTATTAAAACCAGACCAATAGGCGTGTGTCTCCAGGTAAAATTTATATTTGTAAGCTTGTGGTTCATTGGTATATCCAGTATACCTAGTATAGGTAGAAATAGTAGTCTGAGTAGAATGAATATCTAGTAGCTGTACGCGTTTCGTGGCTAGTGCCACTCATCAGTAGCAGAAAAGGTGAGCAAGAGTCTAAAAAGAATAATGTACGATGTTAAAGAATAATAATTTGAAGATAGTTATAATATGTCCATCTAGGTAAACAAAGATGGAAACCATATAGGTATAAATATATGTACATATTAGGGTTGTCCCGATACCGATACCAGTATCGGTATCGGGACCGATACCGAGTATTTGCGGGAGTACTTGTACTCCCGCAAATAACCCCGATACCTAAATAGAATACTTCCAGCCATGTATTACAAGCTTTCGTTTGAATACCTGTAATGCCTGCCGCACCATGTATAGACACTCCCCTTCTCGGGATTGGACGGAGCTGTCCAATCCCGAGCAAGGGGGAGTGTCTATGCAAATACCACCAAAAGAAAGCTCTATTTGGCTACTTTCACACTGGGGCCGTGCCACGTCGGCGGTAAAGCGCTGCTCCTTTTAGCGGTGCTTTACCATCGTTTAAACAGCACTTTTCGGCTGTTAGTGGGGCGCTTTTAACCCCTACTAGCGGCTGAAGAAAGGGTTAAAACCGCCGTGTTGCGGTGCTTCAGAAGCGATGCACATGCATTTCAATGGGCAGGGGTGGTTTAGGAGCATTTTATACAGCGATCCCAAACAGTCCCATTGTGAGAGCACTCAGGCTTTCACACTGGGGAGATATGGGAGGCAGTTTTCAGGCACTATTTTTAGCGCTTAAAGCCTGAAAACACCTTCAGTGTGAAAGTAGCCTTTGTGGAAAAAAATCCATTTGTATACAGTGTTGCATGACTGTGCAATTGCTAGTTAACCACTACCCTACCGTAGGATGTCATATGATGTCCTGGACTTTAGGGGGGGGGGGGATATCTGAATGATGCCTGCAGCTACTGGCATCATTTAGATATCCTTCTTTTCTGCCGGCGATTCTGCACACCATAAGAACGATCAAAGTGGCATTTCCGCAGCTTGGTCTTTCTTAAAGGCGGCGGTAGGGGACATCCCCCCTCCCACCGCCATCTGGTGCTTCTACGGGCTCTCCCGTGCCTAAGGGGGCCCCTGGAGAACGAATCGGCTGATGAGAATCATAGAGATTTCTGGTGACCAGATGGTGACCGGTTATCTCTATGACCGTTGGAGGCCCGGGCGCTACGTTATGATGTCAAGCCTGGGTAACCGGAAGTAGACAAAGCTGCAATCGTGGCTGAAAGCATGAGATCAGTGAATTTTTTTTCCAATGAGAGACACCTATCAACAAAAAGTATAAAGGCAAAGGCTACACCCTGCTACTCCAGCATTATATGGAGAATAAATACACAAGAAAGTTTTTTGAAATTAACAAATGCAATCATTTAGAAGTTGGGTGTAATGGAAAAGGGAAGAACATGTGGGACTTTGTATGAATCAAGCAGCCAAGGACATGGTGGACTCCAATGGTCCCAATATTGGTAATGAGGGTACAATAGTAGTCTTTAGAGAGCAAAAATAAGCTTAAGGAGAAAGAACATGTCAGACTGTGTCTGGTGGGTCATACATAACTATTATGAACCGCATAAGTTACATAGTAATCCGATGCATAGCCAGTAGTCCAATATATGATAGATTTCAATCAATTTGATAACATAATAATAACAGCATAGCATGGTAACATGTGAGTTCATATTATAGACAGTATTAAAACCAGACCAATAGGCGTGTGTCTCCAGGTAAAATTTATATTTGTAAGCTTGTGGTTCATTGGTATATCCAGTATACCTAGTATAGGTAGAAATAGTAGTCTGAGTAGAATGAATATCTAGTAGCTGTACGCGTTTCGTGGCTAGTGCCACTCATCAGTAGCAGAAAAGGTGAGCAAGAGTCTAAAAAGAATAATGTACGATGTTAAAGAATAATAATTTGAAGATAGTTATAATATGCCCATCTAGGTAAACAAAGATGGAAACCATATAGGTATAAATATATGTACATATTAGGGTTGTCCCGATACCGATACCAGTATCGGTATCGGGACCGATACCGAGTATTTGCGGGAGTACTTGTACTCCCGCAAATAACCCCGATACCTAAATAGAATACTTCCAGCCATGTATTACAAGCTTTCGTTTGAATACCTGTAATGCCTGCCGCACCATGTATAGACACTCCCCTTCTCGGGATTGGACGGAGCTGTCCAATCCCGAGCAAGGGGGAGTGTCTATGCACGGATCCGTGTATAGACACTCCCCCTTGCTCGGGATTGGACGGATCCGTCCAATCCCGAGAAGGGGAGTGTCTATACATGGCGCGGCAGGCATTACAGGTATTCAAACGAAAGCTTGTAATGCAGGGGGATTAACGCGGCGGTATCATATCTACTACAGGTATGGGGGACATACATGGCTGTAATATGGGGGACATACATGGCTGCAATATGTGGGGGACATACATGGCTGCAAGATGTGGGGGACATACATGGCTGCAAGATGTGGGGGACATACATGGCTGCAAGATGTGGGGGACATACATGGCTGCAAGATGTGGGGGACATACATGGCTGCAATATGTGGGGGGACATACATGGCTGCAAGATGTGGGGGACATACATGGCTGCAAGATGTGGGGGACATACATGGCTGCAAGATGTGGGGGACATACATGGCTGCAAGATGTGGGGGGACATACATGGCTGCAATATGTGGGGGGACATACATGGCTGCAATATGTGGGGGACATACATGGCTGCAATATGTGGGGGACATACATGGCTGCAATATGTGGGGGACATACATGGCTGCAATATGTGGGGGACATACATGGCTGCAATATGTGGGGGACATGCATGGCTGCAATATGTGGGGGACATGCATGGCTGCAATATGTGGGGGACATGCATGGCTGCATATGTGGGGGACATGCATGGCTGCAATATGTGGGGGACATGCATGGCTGCAATATGTGGGGGACATGCATGGCTGCAATATGTGGGGGACATGCATGGCTGCATATGTGGGGGACATGCATGGCTGCATATGTGGGGGACATGCATGGCTGCATATGTGGGGGACATGCATGCAATATGTGTGGGGGGACATGGCTGCAATATATGTGGGGGGACATGGCTGCATTTGGGGACACATTTAAAAAAAGTATCGGTATTCGGTATCGACGACTACTTGAAAAAAAGTATGGGTACTTGTACTCGGTCCTAAAAAAGAGGTATCGGGACAACCCTAGTACATATCTATACACATACATCCAATCATACCTGCAGAACCACAAAATTTCCGGATGCGAACATGGAGGACTGAAGGTCGGGTATGGGGTCACTAGCCACAAAACGCTTAGAGCTACCAGATATTCATTCTACTTAGACTACTATTTTTATTGGCTCTAGTACTTCCCCACACACTGTAGATGGCTCCTCTCTTACTTGTAGGGAGATGATCAAGTGGAGGAGTTGGGATCTGCTCTGCACCTGCATCTTCCTTCTCCACTCAGGAGATCCGATCTGTGGGAGCCATTGAGAGACAAGCTGTCCCTTGTAAACACAGAAGCCGGACTTTAATGAAAGAAGATTTAGCGGTCGTGGTGGGAGCTATTGTAAACTCCAGACTGGATTATGCAAATGCCCTTTACCTCGGCCTCCCCAAGTACCAAATCGCTCGTCTGCAAGTCGTTCAAAATACGGCCGCTAGACTTGTGACTGGGAAAAAACCCTGGGAATCCATCTCACCTTCACTGAGAGCCCTTCATTGGCTGCCAGTTAAAGACAGAATTGCTTTTAAAGCTCCCTGTCTTACGCATAGATGTGTCCATGGGAATGCCCCCCTTTATTTATGCGAAATAATAAAAACGCATAATCCCAATCGCGTTTTGCGATCCACGAATCAGAACCTGCTCCAGGTTCCGAAAGCCAACTTCAAGTCCAAAGGAGAAAGAAGATTCGCGATCCAAGGTCCCAGACTATGGAACGCTTTACCAACCAGCATTCGGTTGGAGGAGAACCACCTAGCATTTAGGAAAAAGGTCAAGACTTTTCTCTTTTGATATCAAAGGAGACAGGAACAACAAGCGCCCAGAGGCGATTCAGTTCGCATGTGCCGCGCTATACAAGTTTTCATTCATTCATTCACAAATAATAGTGGTGAGCAGGAAGCAGTGGGCCCAAGTTATACCACGTTCCAGCTGAAAAAAAGCCCTCGGTATAGTAATGTAAGCACCTTGACCCCCCCCCCCCCGACACTCTGACAGCTGTGGGTCCTGTGACTTGGTGATGGAAGCTTAATGCTGTAGATTTAGTATAAGTGACGATGAAGATGTGATTTTGCACTCTGCGCTAAAATAACTGCTACAGAATACCTAACCTTGCATATGGCGTTCTGTGCCGATGATTCTGCCAGTATTCCAATTTGATATGTTACAAAAAAGTCATAGTAAAGTGCGGGAAATGCATTTGTGCGTGGAAATGTCTTTATTCTTAAATATTCAGGCCCCAGGCCAGGGGTGTTGCGAGTAGGCCTATGGCTAGAAGTAGGACACAATATCCAACAACAGGTGGAAAGATGTCCTATTCAAGAAGAAGTGGGGTGGGGACTTGCATAGTTTGGTGCCAACACCTGTCCAATCCTAGTCCCCCTTACAAGTACATTTTAATAGAGGTCTATACATCAGACCAAAAAGGGGGACAACTGTGGAGGAGAAAGAATAAGATCACATTTAAAAAAATATTTTTATTTATTTTTTGGTAAAAACCTGGAAAGCTCCTAATATACAGCATTTTTTCACACCTGCCTAAAACTTTTGTGCATGGATTTTTTCTCAGTTTTTATCATTTACAGCAATGTTTCTCAACTCCAGTCCTTAAGTATCCCCAACAGGTCATGTTTTCAGGATTTTCCTCAGATAAAACGGCTGTAGTAATTACTAAGGCAGTGAAACTGATCAAATCACCTGTGCAAAATAATGGAAAGCCTGAAGACCTGACCTGTTGGGGGTACTTGAGGGCTGGAGTTGAGAAACATTGATCTACAGTATATCAGTTTTATATATTTATTTATAGTTTATAATTTTATATATACACATGTATTATCACTTAAGCCTCTTACACACGATCGGATTTCCATCGGACAAATCCGTGGAATTTTGTGCGAAGGGTGTTGGGCGTGAACTTGTTCTGTATACAGATAGCAGAACATTTTCAGTTAACATTCACAAAACTACATGTTTTTTCAGCTCTTTAGCCCCACCCTTTGTGCAACTTCTGCTAATGTTGTGCTATGGTTAGCATTGGTTCGGAGCATTCGTGTTTGTACTTTAGATTTTTTTCCGACGGACTTGTGTACACATGATCGGTTAATCCGACAAGACACATTTGTTGTCAGAAAATTTGAAAGCATGCTATAAAACATTTGTTGGAAATTCTGACAACAATTGTCAGACGGAACACAGACAGCTGGATTATCCGACAAAACCGTGTCATCGCACATTTGTTGTCGGAAAATCTGATCATGTGTACGAGGCTTTACAGGAGCCATAGTGTCATGTGAAGATCTGTTAATATGGACACAAGTTCTTGAGTGATTACCTTACTGGGTAGATGTGCACAGAATAGATTTTATTTGTGATAAATGTATTTTATTATACTTTATTGTTCATTATGACACTCACATTGCACAATCAATGTTATACCGCTGTGGTGGCATTATGTGCTACAAAGGGTTGAGTTGCTAATAGTAGCATTGGGCATATACTGTATACCAGTGGTCATCAACCCTGTCCTCAGGGCCCACTAACAGGCCAGGTTTTATGTATTACCTTGGGGAGATGCAGACTAGAATACTCCAATCACCGAGCAGCAAATTATATCACCTGTGATGTATTTTAGTTATCTTGCAAACCTGGCCGGTTAGTGGGCCCTGCAGGACAGGGTTGATGACCACTGCTGTATACCATCTCCCAGGGCCGATCCTAGGCAGGGTGCACAGGGTGTTCTGAGCATAGGTGTGTGTCCATCCATAATTGATGTGTGAGCATAGGGCAGCCCGTCCAGCCTGGCAGCAATGCTGGGGGGGGGGGCATCTCTGTGGTTGAGTCGCTGTCATAAAAACATTTGTAAAGGGGAGGAGTTAGTAAAATAACCACGCCCATGTGGGGGCGCCAGAAATATTTCTGCACCCAGGCACCTGTGACCCTAGGATCGGCCCTGCCATCTCCTTTTGTCATGCCATAGACTTGAGAAAGGAGGGATGTGTCCCCAAAACGCGTTGTCAACACTCCATAGTGGCTGGTAGTAGCGGCACTTTTAACCCACTAGCGGCCGAATAAAAAGTCAAAAGCGCCCGCAAGGCACTTCGGCAATGATGGTCATTGATTTCAATGGCAGAGGCGGTGGAGGAGTGTTGTATCCAGCGCCTGAAAGATGCTGCTTGCAGGACTTTTTCTAATGTCCTGCAAGTGCACCGCACCCAGTGTAAAAGCATGGAGGTTCTCCCACTGGGGCTGCAGGGGAGGCGTTTTTCAGGTGCTATTTTCAGCTCTTTAGTGCCCGAAAAACGCCTCAGTGTGAAAGTAGTCTTATGGCCCATACACACGATCCGAATATCGGACGAAAACGATCGTACGATGATGGATTGTACGATTTTCGGATCGTGTGTACACTACTTTCGAGAGCCGATCACGACCGTTCATCCGATTTTTTTCGATCATAAAAGCGTGAAAAAAGGGCCCCAACAGAAAGTGTGTGTTTAATGCTTATATATGGAGGCTGAGGATCTAACACACTCGTTAAGAATGAAGCCTCTCGTCCCTGACTGTGGCTCATTATTCTGGCAAGTTATGTCTCTGCAAATTAACTCACAAAGCTGTACACAAACACAGTGGCTGGGGCTCTAACACGCTTTAGATAAAGCCTCCCATCCCTGACTATGGTTCATATGTCCCAGTCAGTTTATTTGTACGAATGCTTACTTCCCTCAAGCACCAGATTAGAGCTCACTTATAGAGAAGCATAAAGGGTCTCCAGTCTTTCACTCTCTGTGGGTCATATGTTCTGGTCAGTATATTTATATCTCTGCAAATTAACAAAACTGTACATCAGTATTGCAGAGGCATAAACACAAAGGGCTGGGGTTCTAACACGTTCTTTAGAAAAAGCCTCATCACAGACTGTGGTTCATATGGTCTTCAGGTTCTCTGTATCTCTGCAGAATAACTCACAAAGCTATACATTTGTATTGCAGAGACATAAAACACAATGGGGGGGGGGGGGGTCATCATATTTCACCCCTGTGTACTCAATAGGGGCTTTGACTCTATTCTAAAGAGCACTGAAGGGCTTAATTAGCTTCCTAAAGCCCAACACGTCACCTGGCCCAGCCGCTGCCCAAATTAGCACTAATTCTTACTTCCCACAAGCACCAAATTAGAGCCGACATACAAAAGAGGCATAAAGAGTCCCCAGTCATCTACTCAAAGCACCAAAATTATACCAGTGATAAATCTTTAAAAAAAAAAGGGAGTGCTTTGTTGGAGTGCCGCAAAGCGCCATAAAATACTTCAGTGATGTGTGCCATCACCACATGGTCAAACAGCAAAATGGCAGCCAAGCCCACGGTCTCCTCTATTTGTAGCCAATGCTGGCTGCTCTGCCCGCCCCTTCCTGTAATGATAACTGCCATCTTGTGGACAAAAAGGAGAATGCTATCTACCAGGAACTGTGTGAAATATCCTATCATTTTCACAATGTCGGGAGAATACTGAGAATCCTTGGATTTGTACACTCAGATCCTCCAGTTCATGAAGGTTCAGACTAATGTCAACTTACGATAATCAGTCACACTTTTGCCTGTCCTGCCCCAAAATATGCCTCACGGTATATCTGTTTCCATTGTAGGTTATGGATGAAAGTCAAAAGATCTAGTTACACACAAATGGAAGGTAAGTTAACCCCTCATTCAAACCCCAGGGTGCACGTGATCTAAGGCGAAATATCTATTGTGAACCTGCCTTAAGTAACTTTTTGTCCAGATCACCTTTTCTCTGTCCTGAGTGGACCTGTTGGATGATCCAGGACTTCAGGCAATCAGCTTTGCCATTATGTTTATGCCACGTGTGTCTGGAAATTGACCTTTCCGTCTTTAATGTCCCATCATTGACATGCCACAATACATGACACCTAAACTGGTGAATAGTTTTCCCCACATTAAGGATGAGCTCCGGCGTGTTCGCACACACTCCACATGCAGAGCCCGCCAGGAAGTCGGCACCGCGCTGCGCTAATCACAGCCAGGGAGACATTTCGCGATCTCTGCAGCCGAGCATCGGGACAATGTCTCCCTGCCTGTGATTAGCGCAGCGCAATGCCGACTTCCTGGCGGGCTCTGCATGTGGAGTGTGTGCGAACACACCGAAGCTCATCTTTACCTTGGGAATCTTGGGAAGTACACCAGATAAATCCCTATCATCCAAGAGGACAGTCCATGTGGGAAATGTAAATAGCAGTTGACAATATTGTTTGTCCTTATATTCTTTCCTTCAAGTGTAGCAATATGGTTACATTTAATGAAGGTACAACATTTAGCAACTTATTGCTACACTTAGAGGTGCCTCGCTTCTCTTTTATACCCTGTAACAAAAATTCTTTGATATACAAGCATGTTTCTGGAACGAATTATGCTCGCAAACCAAGGTTTTACTGTGTATACGTTTGTACTTTTGCGCAAACCAATCAATATATGCACATTGGGATTTTTTCCCAAAAATATGTAGCAGAATATATATTGGCCTAAATTGATAAAGAAATTCTTTTTTTTTTTTCAATTCTTTTATTAGATATGTTTTATAGCACAAAGTAAAAAATATATATATATATTTTTTTAAATCGTCAATTTTTTTTTTGTTTATAGCGCAAAAAATAAAAAACGCAGAGGTAATCAAATACCACCAAAAGAAAGCTCTATTTGGCTACTTTCACACTGGGGCCGTGCCACGTCGGCGGTAAAGCGCTGCTCCTTTTAGCGGTGCTTTACCATCGTTTAAACAGCACTTTTCGGCTGTTAGTGGGGCGCTTTTAACCCCTACTAGCGGCTGAAGAAAGGGTTAAAACCGCCGTGTTGCGGTGCTTCAGAAGCGATGCACATGCATTTCAATGGGCAGGGGTGGTTTAGGAGCGTTTTATACAGCGATCCCAAACAGTCCCATTGTGAGAGCACTCAGGCTTTCACACTGGGGAGATATGGGAGGCAGTTTTCAGGCACTATTTTTAGCGCTTAAAGCCTGAAAAACACCTTCAGTGTGAAAGTAGCCTTTGTGGAAAAAAATCCATTTGTATACAGTGTTGCATGACTGTGCAATTGCTAGTTAACCACTACCCTACCGTAGGATGTCATATGATGTCCTGGACTTTAGGGGGGGGGGGGGATATCTGAATGATGCCTGCAGCTACTGGCATCATTTAGATATCCTTCTTTTCTGCCGGCGATTCTGCACACCATAAGAACGATCAAAGTGGCATTTCCGCAGCTTGGTCTTTCTTAAAGGCGGCGGTAGGGGACATCCCCCCTCCCACCGCCATCTGGTGCTTCTACGGGCTCTCCCGTGCCTAAGGGGGCCCCTGGAGAACGAATCGGCTGATGAGAATCATAGAGATTTCTGGTGACCAGATGGTGACCGGTTATCTCTATGACCGTTGGAGGCCCGGGCGCTACGTTATGATGTCAAGCCTGGGTAACCGGAAGTAGACAAAGCTGCAATCGTGGCTGAAAGCATGAGATCAGTGAATTTTTTTTCCCTCAATCTCATGCTTTACAGCCTGGGGGAGAGATGTGGTGTCTTATTGACCCCGCATTGCTCCATAAAGAGGACCTGTCACTAACAATTCCTATTACAAGGGATGTTTACATTCCTTGTAATAGGAATAAAAGTGATAAAAAAAATGTAAAATAAAGTGTAAAAAATAAATGAATAAGTAAAATAAAAAAATAAAGTAGCTAGTAGCTTGCGCTCAGAAGCGAACACACACATAAGTCCTGCCCACATATGTAAACAGTGTTCAAATCACACATGTGAGGTATCGCCGCGTGCGTTAGAGCGTGTGCAACAATTCTAGCAATAGACCTCCTCTGTAACTCTAAACTGGTAACCTGTAAAAAAAAATAAAAAATTAAGTGTCGCCTATGGAGATTTTTAAGTACCAAAGTTTGGCGCCATTCCATGAGTGTGCGCAATTTTAAAGCGTGACAAGTTAGGTATCTATTTACTCGGCGTAACATCATCTTTCACATTATACAAAATAATTAGGCTAACTTTTTTTTAATTTTTTAATTCAAGAAACCGTTTATTTTTTCCAAAAAAATGGCATTTCAAAATGTATTGCGCACATGCTGTGTGAGATAAAAAGTTGCAATGATCGCCACTTTATTCCCTAGGGTGTCTACTAAATATATATATATATATATATATATATATATATATATTTATTTATAATATTTGGGGGTTCTGAGTAATTTTCTAGCAAAAATATTATGATTTTTACATGAAGTGCCAGAATAGGCCCGGTATGGAAGTGGTTAATCTCCTCAATATGTCTACCAATCGGCTAACAGGTGTGCGGGACAATCAGCAGGGAAGTGAATTTCCTCAGGTGCATTTAATGCAGGAATTTGTAGAGCACAGGAGTGTATTGTTAGAAGTCCTTTAAATTGTGTCAGCACACTATGGAATAGTAATAGTAATAGTAAACACGATCACTTTATGTGATGAAAAAAAACGACGTTTTCTGTGAAGTAAAAAACGACGTTTTTGAAACTTCACTTTTCAAAGACGATGTTGCCTACACACCATCGTTTTTTCACAAAAAGTGAGGTTACGTTCACCACTCTTTTCCATTGAAGCTCGCTTCATAACTAGCTTCTGGGCATGCGCGGGTTGAAAAACGTTGTTTTAAATTACGTTTTTTGCTACACACGGTGACTTTTTGTGAAACAAAAAACGACGTTTTGAAAAACGACACATAAAATTGAAGCATGCTTCAATTTTTTTTTTGTCATTTTTTACAAGACATAAAACGACGTTTTCCCCTACACACGGTCAATGAAATTGACGTTTTGAAAAACTTCATTTTTTTTCATCACATAAAGTGATCGTGTGTACGCGGCATCATATTTGTGCCTCCAGAAACAGTAAAAGAACATGATGGACACTTTATGACCACGCACCTTATAGATCTTGGTATAGCTGACAACAATGCCCAAACCAGGGATCAGAAAATCCAGAAGAATAAATGAGACGTCCCATGAGATTTCTTCTGCAATCGTAGGCCAGATTAGAGTGCAGATCTTCATCTCCTAGTGGGTACAAAAAAAAAAATATTAACTAGTGCTAGATGGCAGAATTATGGAAGACGTACATTTCGTGTGTTTCAGAGGCCATTGTTGTTTTGTATTACCAAAGGTGATCTCCATCCAATACAGAGCAAGCTTTCATTTCAGAAGTCCTCATTCCTTTGCTTTAATAGAATGGCATTTTGGGTATGGGAAGTGTGCATGTGACCCCCACCATGTTACAGCATTTATGGGTGAGCAGCCACACGCCAGGCATATTGTTACATGTGTGGGCAGTCTCGTTATCCCCCCTGGGTAAGCGCCAACACCATTTGACACTGTGTGTACCAGTGTTGCCAACCTACCAGATTGAAATTTACTGGCACGACACCCGAAATTTATTGGCGCAGCCACATTTTTACTGGCATTTCACAAAAGTTACTAAATTACATTTTTAGGTGCAAATTTCAGTATTTAGGCTACAAACAAGTATGCTAGGCAAATGGCAATGTGATTTAAGGTAAAAAAAAAAAACATAATTTTGTTATTTTCTATATAATAAGGGCAAATTATTTAGTCACATCACCTCCTGCCTCCATCCCCCTCGGCCACCAACACCCCCTGACTTCACCCCCCCCTCTGCAGTGCCACAATCTCCCCCTGCCTCCAATCACCCCTGCCTCCATCGTCCCCTGCCGCCATCCCCCTCTCAGTGCCACCAACAACCCCTGTCTCCATTCCCCCACCCTCTGCGGTGCCACCATCCCCCTCTGCGGTGCCACCATCACCCCCTGCCTCCAATCTCCATGCACAGTTCCAAGCCGAACAAATCTCAGCTATTTTTAATGGCACATTCCCGTAACCACTAACATTTACGAAAACGGGGAAAAAAAGTGCCAGTTTTTACGAACTGTCCGTAAAAATACGGACGGCTGGCAAATGCTGGTGTGTACTCCTGCAGGTATCTGCCGATACTGGTGGGTACCAGCAGACACTGGTATTAATTTACTAAAGGCAAATAGGCAGTTCACATATCGTGGGTAGTTGCACTATGCATGGGAATTTTCCCTAGAGCTAAGTTAATGTGGTAAAATGTCACTTTACAAAGAAAATATTAAAAAAAAAAAAAATGCCTTTTTGATTGCACATGATTGGATGATGGAGTCAGAAGAGCTTTACTACGCTTTGGGGGTAAATGCCCATGCAAAATGCAACTTCCCTTGCAAAGTGAACAGCCTATTTGCCTTTAGGCCCCTTTCACACTGGGGCGTTTTTCAGACTCTTTGGCGTTAAAAAAACCTCATCTGCAATCCCAATGTGAAAGCCTGAATGCTTTCAGAGCCCTTTCACACTGCCAGTGCCCTAAAAACACTGATAAAGCTCCGCTAAGACCCCTTTTACACTGGGCGTTTTTCAGGCACTTTGGCTTTAAAAAAGCGCCTCAATGGGAAGGGACGCTTTAGAGGCGGTGTATTCAACGCTCCTAAAGCGCTGAAAAGAAGCTGCTTGCAGGACTTTTTTTGATGCCCTGCCGACGAAGCACCTAGTAATGGTGGCGATCTGCAATTTTTATCGGGAGTGCCACATTGTGGCGGACAGATCGGACACTTTTGACACTATTTTGTAACCATTTGCATTTATACAGTGATCAGTGCAATAAAAATGCACCGATTACTGTATAAATGTCACCGGCAGGGAAGGGGTTAACACTAGGGGGTGATCAAGAGGTTAAATATGTTTCCTAGATTCTAACTGTAGGGGGGGACTCACAAGTGGAGGAGACCAATTGGTGTTCCTCTGTACTGGGAACACACCATCGGTCTCCTCTCACCTGACAGGACATGGATCTGTGATGAGCAGTCGCGCACGCAGAAGGAACATCAGGGCCGCCGGGCGAGCACACACGCCCTCTCCACCATGCCGGGAAGCCCAGGACGTCATATGGCGGTCGCCCGGAGGGGCGAAGGGTTCCTGTGGCCGTCCTAGTACCATGGTGTGGTAGAGAAGTGGTTAAAGGTAGAGTCACAGAAAATTGAGATTTTTCCAAGCCAAGTTGGTGACTTTACATTTCTTTGCTAAGGTTAAGCCCAAGGATATTACTTATATCCAGTGCAAAGTGTCCCATGTGCTGCTGGCTGGTCTCTTGTTGAAATCCAAAGTCTTCTCCCCCGGCCCCACCCATAACACTTTAGAGGCAATTTGAGATTTGCAGGGGTTAGTAGCGCTACTGTACATGTCACAGGCACCTGTCAAGAGTGCCAACTATGTCTTCCCTTTCCACCCCCTCCTCCATTCATACAAGCTGTACAAGGGTTCAATTAATGAGAAGCACTCTGTGAATAGAAGAAGTGGACCTTTCATTCATCCGCCAGTCCTCTAAGTGTACAGAACTTTTCTTCTGTTTAATGGAAGCTATGGTACAACTGATATGAATGGAGGAGGAAGGGGGCTGGAAAGGGCACTCCTGAGGCTGGATTCACACCTATGCGAATTGGTTGCGGCTTAAACCATCCAATTCTCATAACATTATAAAATACATTGTTTTCAATGAGGCTGGTTCACATATGTGCGATGCTTTCGCACTGCGCGTTGTCGAAAAAACGTGTGTCTTTTCTAGGCCTGGCTCTGGTGCAAATTCAGGCCCATTATCTTCTATGGGTAGGCTTCTGATTCGCACATGTGTTAATTTCTCTTCAGGATTTCTCTCATTCAGCTCAATACACTTCCCCCCTCCCCCTCGCCTCTCCCAGGTCTCCAAATTCCTATCTAAAACTGAGCTAATCTGCTGAACAGTTGTCTTATCTCTCTGCAGATATAAGAGAGCTGAAATTCGCACTGCACAAGTGTGAATCCAACCTGATGAGTACCTGTGAGAGGTCCAGCAGCTCTATTAACCCCTGCAATATAGGAAAATTGCAGGTGCAGTGGTATGGGGAGGGCCAGAGTACTTCAAATTTTAACAGCCAACAGCACAAGGGACACATCGCATTGAACGTAAGTACTGTCCCTTGTGCTGATTTTAAAAATATGACACAATTTATATGCAACTCATTTTTAGCATAGTCCTTATGCTAATGTGGGGGAGAGTTGAAACATTTCCAGAGATCACTACAGACACAATAGAAGAAACCATTGAAGCACCATTGTATTGTTCTAGATATTCTTCATCACCGTCAGGCAAATAAACCTAAAGAGTGTTTGATATTCGGAATAATGTGTATTTTATGTCTCTCCGTTGGCAGTCATTGTGGTCTGGAAATGTAGAAGAAGAGTGTGCCAACACTGTTAATGAGTTTACGGGAAAGAAAAGTAGCTGAATAGCAGGCTGATTGCTGGGTGCCGTCTCATGTGTTGTGGTTATAGCCGTGTTTGCCCAAACCCAAAACTTGCGACTAGCGTTGTTCACAGTGCCCTAATAACAAATATAACCAAAAAAACAAACATTCCCTTGACTCATTCGGAATCTGACTGATTCACCAGACATTGCTAATAAAAGCACTAGTTCCCTTTCCTCATTTTCTCGTTGCTATTTTTAAATAATTCCACACACACATATCTTAAATATGCTTAAAGCGGATCTCCCACGCAAAATATATTTTTTTCTTTATTGGCTCTTTATATAAGTAATAGCACTGCTGTGCTAAACTCACGTTTCTGGTGTCCCTCCGCCGTTCCGCTCGGATCCTGTCCCTAATAAAGAGTTATAATCTTGTTTTCCACCCGTAGCCATCTTAGCTTTGGGCGTTCTGATACCAGACACAGAGACTTCCTCTCTGCGGTGGATGCTGTCCCAGCATCCACCGCTCGATCTCGCGCATGCGCACTACTAATCATGACCGGCGGCGTGAGCGTCTAATACGAAGTCGCGCGATGTTTTTGCAAAGAGAGAGATATTATAGTTAGGGAGCTCTGAGAAACGCTCCCAGCAGACACAGCGCGGGACAGGAAGCAGAGGAAAACCCGACTTTAACCCAAGGGGGTGCAGACCGGAAGCGCTGCTCTATAATAAGGTACTCTAGCAGTTATTTTTATAAAAATAGCGGATTATGCATCCATTAGGAGCCATATTAATATTAATCAAAAGTCTAATTGAGGGTGGAGCTCCGCTTTAAATATGTAATCTGATAAATCTCATGTGAATACAGACCAAAGTACTGTTTTTAGTCAGTTTTCCAGCTAATCCAAACAGTTTGTAACACATACCGTATTTATCGGCATATAACGCGCACTTTTTCCCCCTGAAAATAGGGGTAAAATCACAGGTGCGCATTATACACCGATAGTGTACCTTGGGCTCGGAGGGGAATGAGGGGGACAAGCGCTGCCGAGTGCCGCCGAGCGTCACCAGAATTCATGAGCCATCTCTCCTGTTTACTCGGCTCTAACGTCACACACACAGTCCTGCTTCCGCCACTGGCATTGGACCAGTGTTCTATCAATCACAGGAGATGGTCCAATGCCGATGGCGGAGGCAGGACTATGTATGTGACTGCTGCCGAATGAACAGGAGATGACAGCTCGGTGATTCCCTCACTCCACGAAAGAAAGGTGAGGCTGCAAATGGGCACATAGGCTGCGTCTAGACTTAACCACTTAAGGACCGGACCAATATTCTGCTAAATGAACCAAAGGGGTTTTTACAATTCGGCACTGCGTCGCTTTAACAGACAATTGCGCGGTCGTGCGACGTGGCTCCCAAACAAAATTTGCTTCCTTTTCTTCCCACAAATAGAGCTTTCTTTTGGTGGTATTTGATGGCCTCTGCGATTTTTATTTTTTGCGCTATATACAAAAATAGAGCGACATTTTTGAAAAAAAAAACAATATTTTTTAGTTTTTGTTATAAGAAAAATCAAATAAACTAAATTTTAGTCAAACATTTAGGTCAAAATTTATTCAGCCACATGTCTTTAGTAAAAAAAAATCGCAATGAAAAATAAATAGCTACCTAGCGGGAACAGCGACACTAATACAGCGATCAGAAAAATGATCGCTTAGTGACACTGGCAATAGGGAGTGAAAGGGTTAACTAGGGCGGTGATCAAGGGGTTAAAACTTTATTAGGGGGCTGCTCTGGACCTAACACTAACTGCCTGTCACACTGACACTAAATGCAGTGATCAGTACATATATGATCACTGCATTCAGTGACACTGTGACAGGGGGGTGATCGGGGGGGGTTAATATGCCTATGTGTAGTGTGTGTCAGTGTAGTGTTGGTGCAGACTTACTGTGTGAGTCTTCTCTCCTCAGCAGCGGTTGAAAATACCGCTGAGAGGAGAGATTACATCACTTCCCCCTTCCTGTGTTTACAGGTACGCCAATGTGCCTGTACGTGCCATTCTGCTGACGTAAATGTACATGCGGCAGTCCGCAAGTGGTTAAATAACACATAGGCTGCATCTAGGCTGAAGATGGGCGCATAGGCGGCCCATAGACTGGACATAGGCTACATTTAGGCTGGAGCTGGCACATAGGCTGCATTTAGGCTGGAGCTGGCACATAGGCTGCATTTAGGCTGGAGATGGGCACATAGGCTGCATTTAGGCTGGAGATGGGCACATAGGCTGCATTTAGGCACATATTAGGCTGCATTCAGGCTGCAGATGGACACTGACCACAAAAATAAAAAAACAAGTTTTTTTTCCTGAAACTTCCCTCTGAAATTGAGGTGCGCGTTATATGCCGGTGCGCGTTATACGCCGGTAAATACGGTACTTCCCTAAGTACTTTTTATACTGCTGACAAAGGGGGATGTTGATGTAGCACCCCCAGATGATAGGTAAATATAGTTTATGGTCGTTACCCTCTGACCGAGAGTGATGTGGATCACATAAACACGCGACAAGATTTACAACATAAATAGACCTGAAGTGTGCCTTGGTCTGGTCAGTATGCCAAGAAAATGGGGCATACCCAAGGTAAGTAATGGGTAGTTAATTGAAGAAGGATATGCTGAGCAGTGCCCTGAAAAGGGGAAGGGCGGGAGGGTGTCGAATGCGATTGAATGCGCAGACTCACGGACATAAGGTGAGCTGAGAAGAGTCGGCCCAGTGACGTGTAGTACCGCACAAAGAGCATGTGTGAGTGGGCTGCTTAAATACCCTCCGAGCTCCTCCCATAAACTCAGGCCACCACACTGGCCTTCTTATTTATTGCTCCTTCTGTAATCAGGGGAGCAGTTATGGTCTGTTCTGACCTGTCCAGGTTCTCATAGGCTGGGAGTTTGATTGCTTCCCCCTGCCTCTGAAAAGCTTCCAGAGCTTAAAGAAGGAAATTCAAATATCCAGCCTAAATATTTATGTAGCGCTTAAGATCGGTGGACATCCAGCTTCTTCTCTGTTCTCCTCCTTTGCAGTATATCTGCGTTTATCACTTATGGACAATAATTTTGTGTATTGATTTATCACTATTATCATTATTATTTTTGACTCACTTTATTGTTATATTATTTATGCTATGTGCGAGAACCCCTTTTAAACTATTTCTATGTTTGTGTATTGTAAACGCTATTAGTTTTTGCTGCATTACTATTTGTTTTTGAGATATTTACTTATTACTCACAGTAGCGCGAAGGACACTATTTACCAGTGGCGCTTTACTGCCGACACCGATTGCGCCCCAGTGTGAAAGTAGTCTAAGGTGACCAGATTCAAAATTACACCTTAGCAACTACGCCCATTTTTATTGTGGCTAAGACAGGGGCAGAGCAGTAGATTGTAATAAAAGCTGCATGCTGAGCTTGCCACACCAATGTTGGGTGTGGTTAGATTGTGCTGATGGCTTAAAGGGGTATGGTTTAATTACACCTGAGCATACTTTTCTCTAGTCTAGGTCAAGAGTGCAGACCCAGGTGTGCACTGCAGGTCACCATCAAAATAAAAAGCAAGGCAGCAAATGAGAAGACCATGTAACATTGGCATGAGACATCATTAATAGCCCCAGGCACAGTTGGTAAAAGAAAAAGACACACCCTGCCCTCCCTCCAGACCAATTACAGAAAAGTTGCTGAGATGGATCAATCGGGATACATTCTTTTACCAGGGGATTAGTCCCTTAAAATCATTAACTGTTCCTGGTTCCATCTGATCACTAGGGATGAGCTTCGTATTGTTCGATCGTTCGTCGAAATACGTACAAAATGCGACAATTTGGAGTGACGGCCACGGCCCATAATTCACTACGGCATTGCTGGCTTATGATTGGCCAAGCATGCACTATGACCCCCATGCTTGGCTAATCACAGCGCCGTCAGTACAGAGAGCCGTAATTGGGCAAAGCCAGGGTGGCTTTGGCCAATTATGGCACAGGGGGTTTAGTACACTCCCCACACTATAAAAGGCAGCCTGCAGGTCGGCCTTATGTAGTGTGTTGCGGCAGTGGTTAGAGAAAACACAGAGAGACAGAGAGAGTGTCATTTTTTGCAGGTAGATAGAGCAGGCAGGCGGGCAGGCAGGCTAGTGAGTCAATGTTACAGTGTGTGGAGGATATATATACATCCCAGGTGTTGTACATATATTTATACTCTGAATAGTTTAGCTAGATCAGTTCTTCCTAATTTACTGGTAGGCAAGTGATTGTGCTATTTAAGACGTTTTTACAGGCATTCTATAGACACCCAGCAGGTACAATATTTAAAGGAATTTTTCATTTTTTTAATGTAAGCATCATTAAAATCACTGCTCCTAATTCAGGAGCAGTGATTTTAATGATGCTTAAATAAAAAATAAAAAAAGGAAAAATTACTTTAAATATTGTACCTGCTTAGTGTCTATAGTTTGCCTGTGAAAACGTATTTGAGAACCCGGGTCTTGCCCGAGGGAACATGTATCAATGGAAAAAAAGTCCTGAAAAAAACAACCGTTTTTAAAACTTTTTTTCCATTGATACATGTTCCCTGGGGCAAGACCCGGGTTCTCAAAGACGTTTTACGACAATAACTTGCATATTAGGCTTTAATATTAGCACTTTTAAATTTGAACGTTCGAGTCCCATAGACGTGAATGGGGTACTAAATGTTCAAACGAACGTTCGGTCCGTTAGAAGGTTCTGGTGCGAACCGAACGGGTGGGTGTTCGGCTCATCCCTACTGGTCACCCTAGTCTAGGTGGGCTGGAGCAAAAACAGGATAAAAGGAAAATTAAAAATATTGTTTAGTTTGCAGAAGGTTGCAAGGATACAAAGAACATTTTTTTTGTGAAGGATGAGCGAGTTTGGGGTGGAGAGTCTTGACCTCAACTCGATAGAACACCTTTGGGATGAATTCGAGCGGAGACTGCAAGCCAGGCCTTCTTGTCCAATATAAGTCCCTGATCTTACAAATGCGCTTCTGGAAGAATGGTTAAGCATTCCCATAGACACACTCCTAAACCTTGTGGGCAGCCTTCCCAGAAGAAGCGGTTATAGCTGCAATAGGAGGGCCAACTCAATATTGAACCCTACGGACTAAGGCTGGGATGCCATTAACCAGTTGAGATCCGCGCTACAGTCGAATGACGGCTCTAGCGCGAATCTAATTTGTCAACAGGCCGTCAATTGACAGCATGTCTTTAAGACGTTCCCTGCGCGCGCTCCCGTGCGCGCAGCGGGGAAATTCTGTGCTGGCCGTGTCCCTTGGACACAGCCAATCACAGGTCGCGGCAAACGGCCAATCAGAGTGGCCGTTTGCTATGCGATCGGAGTGGCCAATGAGAGATGATCTCAAATGTAAACATATGAGATCATCTCTCATCTCTCTCTCTCTAAGACGTTCCCTGCGCGTGCTCCCGAGCGCGCAGCGGGAAAATTCTGTGCTGCCCGTGTCCCTTGGACACAGCCAATCACAGGTCGCGGCGAACGGCCAATCAGAGTGGCCGTTTGCTATGCGATCTGGGCGGCCAATGAGAGATGATCTCAAATGTAAACATATGAGATCATCTCTCATTGCAGCTTCTCCCTCCTCACACAGAGACAGCGTGTGAGGAGAGAGACGGATCTGTGAGTGAAAAGTGTCAGTGTAAAAGAAAGTGATAATTTGTGCCATCCCAGTACTGTCCCAGTGCCATCCCAGTACTGTCCCAGTGCCATCCCACCTGTGCCACCTCATCAGTGCCCACCTCATCAGTGCCCACCTGTGCCGCCAATCAGTGCCAGCCTGTGCCGCCAATCAGTGCCAGCCTGTGCCGCCAATCAGTGCCCGCCTGTGCCGCCAATCAGTGCCCGCCTGTGCCGCCAATCAGTGCCCGCCTGTGCCGCCAATCAGTGTCCGCCTGTGCCGCCAATCAGTGTCCGCCTGTGCCGCCAATCAGTGCCCGCCTGTGCCGCCAATCAGTGCCCGCCTGTGCCGCCAATCAGTGCCGCCTCATCTGTGCTGCCTCAGTGCCACCTGTGCAATTAGTCAGTGCCCATCTGCTCCGCCAATCAGTGCGCATCTGATTCACCTCATCAGTGCCTGTGCCGCCAATCAGTGCCCGCCTGTGCCGCCAATCAGTGCCCGCCTGTGCCACCAATCAGTGCCCGCCTGTGCCGCCAACCAGTGCCCGCCTGTGCCGCCAACCAGTGCCCGCCTCATCTTTGCTGCCTCAGTGCCACCTGTGCAATTAGTCGGTGCACATCTGTGCCACCTCATCTGTGCCCATCTGATTCACCTCATCAGTGCCTGTGCCGCCAATCAGTGCCCGCCACCATGTAAAAAAAAAACTATTCCCTGGAGGAGGCATACCAAATCCTTTCCGCGCCCAACGAGAGCAACATGCAGCTCACTCTTTCTGATTCTATTTCCAATTCGGATTCGGATTCGGACGTCAATTATGAGCCAGCCCCCAGTAGCGGAACACTGAGTGACTCCGAGGAGGAAGATAGCCGGCCCGCTAAGCGAAGGCGTTCTGGTCAGGAGGCAGTGCCATCCTCCAGTACTGCAGTGCCATCCACAAGCACCGCAGTGCCATCCACAAGCACCACAGTGCCATCCACAAGCACCTCAGTGCCTCAGCAAGAAAGGCCAAGGACCCATGCCGGCCTTCCCTATGCCCTTCAAAACCCCTTGTGGCTTCCTCCAAATTCCCGGAGAAGCCAACATTCCCCCTTTCACGGCCCAGCCAGGAATCCATGTGGACACGGAGAATTTTTCCCCAATCGATTATTTCAACCTGATGTTCACAGAGGACATGCTATCCGAAATTGTGGCCCAGTGCAACCTATTTGCACAGCAATTTATTCAACAAAATCCCACATCCTATTATGCCCGTCCCTTCCAGTGGAGAGAGCTTACGGTGGAGGAGTTGAAACATTTTTTAGGCCTCACATTATGTATGGGACTCAACCCAAAAAACGCTTCACGTGCCTTTTGGTCCAAAATGCCAATCTATCACATGCCAATCTTTTCCAGTGTAATGCCCAGATCCCGATACTACCTCATCATGAGATTCCTACATTTTAACGATAACACCCAGTGCCATCCCCGAAATCACCCAAATCACGACAGGCTTTTTAAAATTCGGCCCTTACTGACTTATTTTTCTGAAAAAACACATCTGTGTGGATGAGTCCCTTGTGAAATTCACTGGCAGGCTTCAAATAAAACAATTCATCCCCAGCAAAAGAGCCCGCTATGGTGTGAAGATATATAAATTGTGTGACCGAGTCACAGGATACTTGTATGCCTTCAGAGTGTACGAAGGCAAGGACACCAAGCTGAATCCCCCTAATTGCCCAGACTACTTGGGATCAAGTGGCAAAATTGTTTGAGAACTCATCACCTCCCTATTGGAAAAGGGATATCATCTGTACGTGGATAACTTCTATACCTCCCTTCCCCTGTTCCACAACCTGCACCGGAAGAAGACGCCAGCATGTGGCACCGTCAGAAATAATCGGAAGGGCTTTCCTCAAAGTCTTGTAAAAAAAAAAACTAAAAAGAGGAGAATCAGCAAGTATGCGAAATAAAGAGGTCCTGGCAGTAAAGTGGAAGGACAGAAGAGACGTCTATATGCTATCCACCATCCACAATGACACCGCTGTTGAAACCCGCAGAAGGCGTGGCACCACCATCCGAAAGCCAACATGCATCCAGGACTATAATTTGTTTATTGGCGGAGTTGACTTCAATGACCAGATGCTTGAACCCTATCTTGCCATAAGGCGGACGTACCATTGGTACAAAAAAGTTGCCATTTATTTTTTTCAATTGGCCATATACAACTCGTATGTAATATACCGCAACTCCACCCAAAACCCAAACGCTTCCTTGGCTACCAAGAGGACCTTATCACTGCCCTTATTTTCCCGAACGGCCCACCCCAAACTATCCGATCTGATGTTTTAAGTCGTCTCGCCGAGCGTCATTTTCCCGGTAGAGTCCCTCCCACAGAAACAGGCCGACGACGTCAAAAAAAATGTAAGGTGTGTACCAGTCAAGGAATCAGAAGAGACACATCTTTCCAGTGTGCCGATTGCCCTTCACAGCCTGGCCTCTGTCTAATTGACTGTTTTCGGATTTACCATACCAAACTAAACTATTAATTCTCCGTTCCTGCCTTCATACACCTTCACACCCCTTATGCCACTGCCTGCTCTGTAACTGACCCCGGCTTGTTTTTTGACCACGATTCTGCCTAACGATTTTGTAATATCTCTGCCTGAACCGGAACTGACCCCGGCTTGTTTTTTGACCATTCTTCTGCCCAACGATTCTGTAATGCCTCTGCCTGATCTGGAACTGACCTCGGACTGTTTGACCATGCCTTTTGCCTGCCCCTTGGACTGATCTTGTACCCTGCTACTGGACTAGTGGGATTTAACACAGGGGTCTCACATATGTGAGGGGCTCCAGAAAAGTTTTTCTGGATGAAGAAAACATTTTTTTTTTGTTTTCTCATTCTAGATTAGGGTCTGGTTGCCCGGAGGCTTCAACGAGATTTGGGTGGGAGAAGCTCTACCCCTGTCCCCATTCTGTCCTGAACGAGGCCCTACTTCTGCCTGCTGCCTGTAGGACCTATGCCATCATGCCTCTGCCTGATGCATGAACTGACCACCTGCACTAACCCTGACGGGACTGTATCCCTGCCTGGACATTTGTGTATGCAGTTGCTGACCAAGTCCCTGCCTGCTGCCTGACCAGTGCTATCCTGCTGTGTAGAACTGCGCTACTATTACCACAGGTAATCTTTTGTTTATGCTTTGCTCAGCATAATGTATTTTGGGGTGTAATTCTTGGTATGTGCATGCTATGTGTCTCTGGAACACCTGACGGTGTTTCCTTGCATGTTGGGTCTCTGTA